>JAPPVO010008218.1:0-24948 GCA_030407325.1 Camellia japonica | reverse complement strand
AAATCTTTTGGTCCAGATTTTCTAAATTTTTTGTTAGAAAAAGAGCCTTTAACTTTTAAAGAAGCTATGTCCAGTCTCAGGCTCCTTTATGGAAAGAAGCTGTAAACAGTGAAGTTGAATCCATCTTGCAAAATCACACTTGGGAATTGGTGGATTTGCCACCAGGTTGTAAACCTCTTGGGTACAAATGAATTTTCAAGAGAAAAATGAAAGCGGATGGATCAATTGACAAATAGAAGGCAAGACTTTTGGTCAAAGGATTTAGACAAAAAAGAAGGTCTTGATTACGTTAACACATACTCACCAGGTACTAAAATAACATCCATTGGAATGCTAATTGCCATTGCATCTTTGTACAATCTAGAAATTCATCAAATGGATGTTAAAACAGCTTTCTTAAATGGTGAGTTAGATGAAGAAATTTACATGGAACAACCAGAAGGATTTTATGTTCCAGGAAAAGAAAAGAAAGTGTGTAATTTGATTAAATCATTATATGGTTTAAAACAAGCGCCAAAGTAGTGGCATAAAAAATTTGATAAGGCAATGATGTCAAATGGATTCAAAATTAATGAATGTGACAAATGTGTTTATATTAAAAACACAAACAACGGTTATGTTATAGTATGTCTTTATGTGGATGATATGCTCATCATAGGTAATAATAATATATGATTAAAACTATCAAGAAAATGTTGCATAAACATTTTGACATGTAAGACATGGGGATTGCTGATGTAATACTTGGTATGAAAATTACCAAAACATCAGAAGGTTATGCTTTGTCACAATCTCATTACATTGAGAAAATACTTGACAAATTTAGCAAAGATGATGATCATCTTGCTAGAACACCTGTGGATGTTAATTTGTTTCTTTTTAAGAATGTTCAAGAAAGTATTTCTCAATTAGAGTATGCCTGAATTATTGGAAGCTTAATGTACTTGATGAACTGCACTCGCCCGGATATAGCTTATGCAGTAAGTAAATTAAATAGATATATGAGTAACCCAGGAGTAGAACACTAGAAAGCAACTATAAGGGTTCTAAGATACCTCAGATTTACTCGTAACATTGGGCTGAATTATACTAGATATCCAGTAGTACTCGAAGGATACTGTGATGTAAACTGGATATCGGATACTAGAGACTCAAAATCCACCAGTGGGTGTGTATTTACTTGGTGGTGCGGTTGTATCTTGGAAATCTTCCAAACAGACTTGCATTGCTAGGTCTACTATGGAATCAGAATTCATAGCTTTAGATAAAGCTGGGGAAAAAGCAGAATGGCTTCGCCACTTCCTTGAAGATATTCCAATGTGGCCAAAACCAATGCCTACTATATGTATACATTGTGATAGTCAATCAGCAATAGGTAGAGCACAGAGTCATATGTATAACGGTAAGTCGCGACACATTCGTCGTCGACATAACACCGTAAGACAACTACTCTCTAATGGAATTATTTCCATTGATTATGTGAAGTCTAAAGATAACATAGTGGATCCACTAACCAAAGGGTTAGCAAAAGAGCTAGTTGAGAATTCATCGATGAAAATGGGACTTAAGCCTATCAAATAAGAGTTACCACAACGGAAACCCAATCTAATTGACTGGAGATCCCACGATTTAGGTTCAAAGTGACAACTAAGTTGTGTATGACTCATAAGGATCACTGGAGAGTTAAACTCCTACCCATTTCTATAATGAAATAGTGATGTCTGCAGTGTTTGAGGTTAAGTAAAACTTTTAATAATTCTTATATCTAAGAATACCTAGTGGAGTATGGCAGGATACTCTTCATAAGAATCACCTATGTGAGTATGAACTGGGTCGGTTCTATGAGATTTGTGAAGGGCTACAATTCTCTAGAGCACTCATGAAAGACCAGGTTATTCAGGCCAAAATGAACACAATAGTGAAAACTAAACTGTGTCTGGTGATATACTGTGTGAGTTCTATTGTTTTGGTTTATACAAATGGCTGAACAGTTCAAGACATCATGTTCACTGATTAGCTAGTAAATCCGATAGTGTCTCACAAGAAGAGAAGATTCAAATCCAAAAACTACCTATCCTTTGCAAAATATTCTCACTTTTTGTACTCTCTGTAATTAGATCATGTTGTTGCATTTCTCTCTCGTCAAATTCCATTCATATGGGGATTGTTAGAAATAATGGTGTTTATAAGCTTATTTTGGGCCAACTTTGAGCCCAAATTTGAGTGGATCCCAAACATCTTTTGGGGTGGGTCCAAAGAGGTGACGTGTTCCTTGCCGCATGGCAAGTCACACGGTGAAGAAGGTTCGTCAAAACCATTTATGAGTGAATGGAAAGTTGACGTCATTTTCAGGTTTGTGGAATGGACAATAAAAGAATAAAATGTGAGTTTCCTTGTAAGCCTTGTCCCACATTGGAAACTTAAGAGAACTTATGTGTGTATATAAGTTCTAGGTAGCAACACTTGGGTTAGGTCCCAAGGGGCACCCCAAGTTTGTAGAAGGAAAGAATTATGGACAATGTGAACCTTCGCTCAAACCACCATACACGCGCGTGCCGCTGCTGCCGTCCGTCCGACCGACCGGCCGAGCCGAGCCGAGCCGTGCCAGGCGTGGGTGTGGCTTGTGGGTCAAGTCGATTTTAACAATAATTTTTTGGACAATTTATTTTAATTTTTTCAAAATTTCTTGCAAGAAAAATTGAATTTTGCTCCAATTTGAATTCAAATTTTTTGCTCCCAATCAATGTCTTTCCCAAAAACTAGTCCAAATAGTTTTTTACCTGTTTTGCACTAGACAAGTTCAGTTCTTCTTAGAAAAGTTTAAAACTGCTTGCAGTTTCCAACAGATTAAAACTGCCCAGCAGTTATCTGTTCAAAACAGTGTTGCACCTATTCTATTTGAATTCAGATCTGTTCATTTGAATTCTGCACCTGTTGACTTCAATCTGCACCTGTTCGGATTTGTCCAACAGGTTCCAGGTTGCCTATAAATTTAGAATAATTCTAGCAGTTTTGGATATCCCAAAATCCAGAAAAATTCATTTGCTCTTCCCGCTTTTGCTCTCTTTTGCATTATTCTTCATATTATTTTTCGGGAAAAATTCAGAGAGCATAGAACACAGATTTAGTTCGTCGTACAAATTGTTTGAGTGCTACTACAATTTTGAAGATCATTGTATCATGGGAGATAAACACCTTTTATCCGTAAGCACCGTAGCGGGACGAATCTATCTTAACGACAGAGTGTCACACACTTGACTTAATCGATTTTATTATTTTTCATTTCGGTAAAATAAATTATGTAAGTAATTTATTTTATTTGTTTGATTTGTTTCAACTTATTTATTTTACACAGAATATTATTCCAACACACAATTCATTTTTGTGTTTACAAATTATCAACCCTACCTAGTTGCTCCGGTTACTAAGAAAAAGTAGTTTTAGTAATGCAATTTATCGTCACCAAAAGCGAAATTGAGGTTAGAATAAGTTATCAGATAGTCACCTATGCAACTCCAAATAATCCTAATTGAGATTTTAAGTTAGAAAACGAGAAGAGATAATGAACAACTTATGGATAGTAAAAGAACTTAAAATCCAATCAAAATCTTAGAATCGATAAACAAATGAAACATGAGTTTGTTTTATTTATTTATCTATCTGTTTCTATCTAAACTATCTTGAGAAAAATAATTTACTTTTAGCATAATTAATGATAAGCCTCGCAATAATTCTTAACATCGGGCTTAGTAGTTTTTTGGTTTTGTTTTTGTTTTTTTTTTTTGGTTGATCGGCAAAGAATGTTTTATTGATGCATCAATGCAGAAAACATAATTTCTTACACGATAATATTAATAAATAGAACTAGGGGGAAAGGTGCATCATAGCTAGACGTGAATATCGGGTGATTCTATTTGCACCCAAAAAATTGTTTAGTACGCCCCATTTCTTATTATTTTTTATTTAATTATTTAATTTTATAATTTATTCTTCATACACTATATTTTCCCTAAATTACACTTCAATATAAAATAATAATTTATGGTACACCCAAATAATAAAAAAATCAATTAAAAAAAAAAGACTTTCTCTTTTTTCTCTCTCCTCAATGCTGGGTATCTCTCTCCCCCATCTCCTCTTTCTCTTTATATGTATATATCATATATGGATCTTAGTTAGGTCTCATGAACTTTGTTAAGTAAGGTTTGTTTTTCATCAAGAACTGTTTGCTCTCTCTCTCTACAGTTGGAAACTTTTTTCTCTCTAGCTTTTTTTTTTTTTTTTTTTTTTTTCTAATGATGATTCTAATGGTTTCATGGGTTCTAGAATGATGTTTTGTGAAGTGGGTTTTATATTGAGAGATTGACACAATTTATTCTTTTCTAAAATTCTCATCACAAAGATTCAAAGAATGATTGACAAGGTTGTTTTACTCCAAAACTTCATTACCTCCTCCTCTTAGACTTTCGTGCAAGATCTATGGTTCCTTTTTTGTTTGATGATAGTGGTAAATTTTAGTGGAATGAATTAGAGTTTTGATAAAAGAAAGAAGATAAAGTGAAAATAATTAAATTTTGGAGAAGAAGATGAAGAGATTTAATGTGAAAAATATGTATAAATGATTAGGGTTTACCATTAAAAAAAATATATTTTAAGATTTAATGTGAATTGTCTTTATTAGTAAATTTATATTAGAGTATAATATTAATTAAAATTTTAAAATTTTTATTCGGCATACTGAATTATTATTTTGGTGTAAATAGAATCCCCTGTGAATATCCCAACAAGGTTGGAGTCCTCAAACCTGCAAAAAAAAATTGCAATCCCATAGAAACACTAGACAGATAGTTACCAAGATACCAACTATTAAACCATATTTTGGATTTATATTGTCTATTTGTTTGTAGTTAGCTATGTACGAATACACAACATAAACCCATCCTAAGGCCTCGTTTAGGAACAGGCTATTTTAATAATTTTTTAGCTTTTTGGCTAAAATATAAGGTAAAAAAAACTAGTATGTTTGGGATGACATTTTGGCTTTTTACAAAAAAATGTGCAAAAAGTAGAAAGAAAAGAGAATCTTTGACTTTTTGGTATATGTTATTGGCTTTTTCCTTTTTGGAAAATTTACCCATAAGTCCTAATTTTTGAAACGTTGAACCATTTAGTCCTAAAAGTTTTCTTATGCTCTATTTAGTCCCATTTTTACATCAGCATGATGTAAATGATCTGATGTTTCATTCTATAATTTCAAAATTTATTGAAATCTGATGAACATTAGATGTTTTTCATCCTATATTTCAAACATTATTGAAATTTGATGAACATTAGATGTTTGAAATCTAATGTTTGTAACATGACTCTGATGTTATTAACATTGTATCTGATGTTATTAACATTGTAATGGAACGTTTCAGTCTATAAGAAAACTTTTAGGACTAAACAGTGCATAAGTTATTAATTTGGGATTTATTGGTGCATCCCCCTTCATTTTTTTAGTAATTTTTTGACTTTTAGGCTAAAACAGCTACTTGTCAAACGAGGCCTAAATTAAATAAGAAATCAACAAATTGTTGTTCAATTGATTTTTATTTATTTATTTATTTTTATTTTTTTGGACCCTAAGCAAAAGATTACACACACATCTTTTCTAAGTACACTCATATTCTAAGTATATTTACTTCGCACAAATTTAAAAGGGCGAATTACGCTAACGTTCCTATAGTTTAGCTCTTGTGTCACTTTGGTCCCTAATTTTTTAATTGTGACATATTTGACCCTGAATTTTAAATCTTATTCTAAATAAGGACAATTGAAGATACTATTGTTTAATTTCAAAAGCAAAATCGTCAATTTAGTTAAATATAAAATAATTTGACAAAAATAAATATCAAAAAAATATTTTTGAATTTCTAAAAATGATTTCTACCCAATAAAAATAAAATTGTGTAAAATTGATAAATATTTTAGACATTTATTTATTTATTTATTTTACCAAATTGTAGACACCCCATTTTTGACCGTCCATAAGACTTGGACGCGACTGATGGTTTACATGGTGGAGAAAATTGTGCAGGGGAAAGGTCCAATTTCTTCGGCAAAGAGAGAGAGTCAAATCTCAACTTCATACCCCTGTTCTGGACCAAAACAATCTTGATCAAAAGATTTTAGACTTAAAACCCTCTCTTTCAAAACGTTTTTGAAAATAAAGTTTCTGCGATGTTCCGATGCTCACATTTTGTCAAACGTCGCGCTTTTCGGTAAACCGAGCAAGGACAAAGTGGAAATGAATGAAAGAGAGATGAAATCTTTGAAAAATCTTTCAAAACACCTTACTTAGGGGTTTGGAGTTGAAGAAAAGAGGAGAAGAGGGAAGAAATCCAGTTGGGGGTAAAACGGGCATGAACCGTTAAGAGAGAGTCGAGCAGCCCTCGTCGAATTGGGCCTATTCATTTGGATACTTGGAATCAAGCTATGAGGCCACCACCGTTGGAAATCTTACTCCCGGGGCTTCATTTTGCACTCAAGAATCTCCTAAATTCAATTCCGGACGGAGGAGATATGGTTGATTGAAGTAGGGCATCACTCCGGTTGGACTGAAATCTGCGCGGCTTCACGGAAACTGGCATAACCTTTTCCACAGGAGGAATTTTGATGCAAGGTTTGCGCCATTGGAAAGATAACTTCCGGGGCTTCAATTTGGACACTTGAATGGCCACATTTGAACGTCCCAAGCACCCACCGGCCACTTTTCTTTCCGGCAGCCCACTTTTTTTGCCCTAAATGTAGCTGGCCGGCCAGAAATGCCAGAAAAAGTAGATGGCCGGCCAGAAAACCCAGAAAAAGTAGCCGGCCGGCCACTTTTCTAAAAAATGATTTTTTTTTTCCTTTTTAAACTAGCCGACCATTCTTGCCCCTGGGAGTGTATTCTAGCCATATATTTTGTTTTCCACTACACCCATGTCCGAGGGTTTGGCCATTTTGGGGAGAAACTTGGTTGGTTTTCCCTCCTTTTTTTCCCCCCCATTTTCCCCTCTTTTTGCCTATATAACAGCAGCCCCAGCTCTGGTTTTTAGGGTTAGAAAAACTACTTTGAGCCTCTTGTATGAAGCTCTCCCTCTCTACACTTTAACTCTCTAAAACTCCAAGTTCCTACCCCCTTTACTCTACAACCCATAGCACAACCAATCCAACCTCCATTCCAACACTTGGATCTGGTTTTTCAGAGGCAAAGAGCATCCAAACTTGGTCCAAAAGGCAGCAAAGAAGTGGGCTTCAAGGGTAAGACCATTTTCCCTCTTTTGTAGCTCATTTTTGCCACACCTTCTAGCCTATTTGCTTACTGTTTTGGGCTCCGACCCTAACTGAAAGGGTCATTTTTTGAGCCATTATTCATGTTTGTTTAGGGTTCAACACTGTTTGAGACCCCCATTTGGTACTTGCTTCAATGCCCTCTTGTATGCCATTATTTTGCATGGTATTTCTAGCCTATTTGTAGTCTTTTTGAGGCATGATATAAACTGTAAGTTGGCTTATTTTGAGCCCCTCTACAACATTGTAGAAGGGCTCAACACTGTGGGGGCCTCTATGTAGCACTTACCTTATACCCCTCTTTGGCCCCCATTTTTGCATGCTTTGTTAGCCTACCTTGCTTTAAGCCATGATCAGAACTGAAAATGGCCATATTTTGACCCCTGGACATATCTCATTAAGGGTCTTTGGCTGTTTGGTGAATGCTTTGTATACCTCATGTTATAGCCTCTTGTTGGCCTACTTCTTGCATGGCATTTTTAGCATGTTTGTATATTGTTTTCGGGGTTGTCATCTACTGAAAAACAGCATTTTTAGGCCCTCTTCAGTGTTGTATAAGGGTATTTTGCCATTTGGGCTTTGCATCTATCACTTGCTTCATTGCCTCCCTTGCGGAGCCATTTTTGCATGCCATTTTAGCCCTACTTGTGATTGCTGTTTGGCCATGTTTTGAACTGTAGAAATGCTAGTTTTGGGTCTTCCTTGCTTCTGATTTTTCATGTCATGTACCAATTATGCATGCATTGTATAGCTGTAGGCCATTTCATGCACCAAAATCCATGTTTCGGGGTCATTCCTTGCATCGGGTATCATTTTACCGGGTTTCGGGGCTGTTTTCCCCCTCATTTTGCCACTGATTTTTGCATGTTAGCATACCATATTCCATGTCTTTGCCATGTCTCATTAGAGTGGCATTTCGGTGCCTGAGGGTCCGTTCTCGGTTTGCGTGCACGCGGGCACGCATTTCGAGGTGTCTTGTTTTCATCTGATGGCCTCTTATGTGAGTGTGGCTGAGGCTCTCTCATGTTGGTGTAAGCCCATATTGCATTGCGTATGCCATTTCATTCATAGCATTGTGTATGCTCGGTTGTGTATCACCTCGTTTAGCGTGTATGCCATTCCATAACATTGTGTATGTTAGGATTGTATCTTAGTTGCATTTCACGCATATCACGCATATTGCATCGTGTTCGGGATAGGAGTTACCCTGGGCACGGGAAACGAGGCGCGTTTCGTACTTCGAGTAACGGAATGTGTCTCAATTCCCAAGTCACCGACGCTCCGGATTATCCATGTTGGAGTTAGGTTTTGTTGTAGCATTCATATGCATTCATCCTATATTGAGTTGTGCAATTCGACTCCTCGGCCATCATGCATCGATATGCGTGATTGGTGGCACGAGGATCGAGACATGCATACATTTGTGAAAATACATTGCTATGCCCCTTTCCTGCTCTCTGTTGTTGCAGCATATCAAGAATCAGCAGTCTTCTGAGGTTTGGCGCGCTTTCCAAGAATAATTGCGAAACAGAGGCTAATTGGGGCATCCCAGTGGATTTCCGCGCAAAGCAGCCCAAACATGCATCGTTCCATCATCCGAAGCGGAATCAAGGCAGTCCCTGGCTTGCATGCCAGTTTTACAGTTTTCTTAGTTAGTTAATTTGTTAATTAATTAGGAATTTGTACATTATTTGGACTGTAATATTTGGACTGTACTATTCTTTCATTTGGGACTGTATTATTTATTCGGACCCTCTGTGTGAGGGCAAAATTGTAATAAGTGTGGGTGAGTGTGATGTATGTCTTCCAACCCCACGTCTTTCTTCCCTTTTATTTACCAGCTTATGATGGTTAGATTAGGGCATATTTCAATTAGCATACAGTATGACAGCATGTTTGCATCATTCATCTGTTTTGCACGCACCGGGCTCGGCGCATCATACAAACTGCATTTGTACTTCAATTCAAATTGAATACGTGTTAGTTGTAGCATTCCACATGCCATGTTTAGAATAGCCGAGCCTGCTATAGTTGCATTTTGCATGTGTTGCATTAGGCATTCTCTGTATAGTTAGGATCATGCGTGATTTCTAATGAGTTTCTTTTTTTTGGCTTGGAGTACTCGGTGAGTTTTATGCTTTAGCATCCTTGCATGCGTGTGAGTGTGACTGCCATGAATAGCATGCTTACCATGAGGCTATGTGCTTATGTGATATAACTGCCTTGAATGCCTGTGGGTGGAGGTTGGGTTATTTGGATTGGAACAATTCATCAAATGTTTGTTTTAAGCCCACTAGATAGTGGCAAAATCATGTTTTCTAAGCCCACCCGAGGGTGGCAAATCCACATCTTAGCCTACCTGCGGGTCGCACCATCAAACCATTTTCAAACAAACAAACATGAAATGTTTTGTTCCAATTCAGGCGACTCAGTCTATACTTGTATGCTGTGCGCATCACATAGTAAATCTAGGCTAATAACCGGAATAAGAACACACAATGTTTTCAAAAGTAGATATCATGGTTAGTAGAGGCCGGTCTTTGACCGGGCGAGTGGGTGTGCTCACGAAGTGACCTTCCCCAATCGTACCCAAGTTCCCGAGCCGAGGCAACTTTGGTGATGACGGACACGTGGCCTTCGGCACCGAGTCAGGGTTTCCTAAATTTCCCAAAAATAAAATATTTAGGTGGCAACTCTGTATCTGGCAAAGCAGTCCATGTTTGGCACTTCTTTCAAAAAAAATCTGTTTCCAAAACGATTTGCCGGATTTGGACTCTTTGGTTCAAGATTAAGAACCGTGACATTTGAGTCCTTGAACTGTAGTAAACCCAATATGAACGGAACGGGAGTCTAACCCTTCCCGGGGCGTTCGAGGACGTCTACAGTTTCTGGCGACTCTGCTGGGGATTTAGAGAACTTGACTCAAACTCATGATATCTGGTTTTGATTACACTTGTGTGTTTCTTTGCATTGCATTTGCATTGGTGCGCCTAGGACACCGTGTTTGCCATATGCCATTCCCGAACGATTTCGGAGGCTTGTCTTGTCAAGGCATGACCATAAGGCTGATCGGCTCTGGGCTCTGACAGCATGGGAACACAAACCCTGGTTTTACCGGGGCACCCTTTTTGACCATTCGACCTAGTGCATATTCGGATCCATAGCGACCATTCCAAACTAGGACAGGTTGCTTACCGTTTATAGGTTGTTTGAAACCGCTGCGTGCGTAGTGAAACCCTAGCTCCTGACAAAATAGGACAGGGAAACCCTACCCAACATTGGGGTGTTTTGGCTCCACTTATCTGTTATGTGCTTTAGAGTGCGTCTCTACAGGAATGCATGTATCAGTTTGCAAGTTTGGGCATCAGGCCTGCGGGCACCATTCAGTATCTTGAGAATCAGTTTACCTGAGGGTAACAGTTTACAGGCAGAATTTTGGGGGCAGAATTCAGTAGAGGGCACAGTCATCCTACTATGCTCGTATCTGTTTTGGTGAAGTTAGGCTGAGAGATGCTGCATTTTCCCTTTTGCTAGGTAGTCCTGGAACCATAGCTTCAGAAGGCTGAAATCCCCCGGGTACATTGGACTAGTGCTGATAGACTTTGTTAGGTCAGAGATTCAATTCAAGGGCAACCAGTGTTCTTTCGCTGAGGCAAGGCAAAGAAGGGCCAGACAGGGCTCATTGGTTCATCTGATCCGACAGTCACCAGTCACATCATCAGTAGACCCGTGATGGCACAGGGTTCGGAAGAATTTGTGGCCGTGATAACAGCGCTAAATCAGGGACTGCCATGCAGGCTGAGACCGTATTGAAACGCAGCGCCCATCTGGGGCATCTACTCACATCCAGCTTTGGGACCCCAGCCGAACTTTGACCCAATTCCGCCAACTGAAGATTTGCAGGGTCTAGATCCTCGAGAAGGGCTGGCTCAAGCCCAAGTTTTCAGACCCCTGGTGCAGCCTAATGAGAGGCGTTATCCCCTTGATGCTAATGACCTCGATCTGACCGCAGTGAAAATTGCGAACCTTGAGAAGCAATTCAAAAAGGCACAGGGCCTTAACTCATTCCCGACATTGAGGACGGGCACACCGAGTCTGCTGTACGGCTCCCAGATAGATTCAAAATGCCACATATTGACCGTTTCGACGGGTCTGGGGAGCCAATGGTACATATCCGACTTTTCTTGGATGTCCTAAAGCCGATGGGTCTGACTAAGCACAGAAACTCTCTCTGTATGGAAGAACCCTGTCGGGTGTAGCAGCCACTTGGTACGCTAAGTTGGAGGACAAAGTGAAGCAAAACTGGGAAGAATTGGCTGAGGCCTTTGTCGATCAGTACTCCTACAATACCCAAGTTGAAGTGACCATCCAAGAGCTTGAAGCAACCCGCCAAAACCCAAAAGAGCCTTTTGTGAAATTGTTGCGAGGTGGAGAGCAAAGGCAGCACAGATGACAGATCACCGCCCTTCTGAGAGGGATCAAGTGCAGATGATGGTGCGGAACCTCGAGCATGATATGTTGCAGAAATTGTTGATAGTGCTCCGTTATTCACTTTCAAAAGTCTGCATGAACTGGGGGTTCAGGTCGAGAATGCGTTCAACAGCGGGATCATTCCCAGAACAAGTGAACCGACAAGGAAGGTGATTTCGAGGAGTACCAATGTCGGAAGTAGCACTATTCTCGAACCCATTGAAATCGATACAGTCACCACAGCAACCCTTTTGCCAATCCAAGCCTGCAAATAGCCGACCCAGCCCGAGCTCAGGGCAGAACTTTCACCCCCCTCTATATGAGCTTGACTGCGCACTAAAACTCCTGATGGAAAGAGGCATCTCAAACCCCTCGATCCTCAACCTCTTCCCAACCCACTCCCAGCCAGACATAACCCCTCAAGTACTGTATGTACCATCAGCAGCGCGGTCATGGCACCGACCGTTGCTACCGCCTTCGTCATGAGTCCAAAATCTCATCGATAACCGGACGATAGCTCCACCTTCAGACCCCAATGAGCAAACATCTCCTGCCTACCTCAATCTCATCCATATACTGCCATCCACCTATGACCCCAGCATATACATCACCCCGGCCCATCTACCCAAGCCTGAGGTGTTATCCCAGAAAGCATGGACTTATGCATGATGGGTGCACCTGAACCCCAATCATCTCAAACCCATGAACCCACTACTTCCGAGCTGATGAGAATGATCGAAGATCTTCAAAGAACTGTGACAAATATGGCCTCGGGACATGGCTCCGTCATCAACCACATCTCATACCAGGGAGTTCGTGTCAAAAGGCTCCCCAGTCTTGGAACGGGCTGTATTTGAGGAATGCCAATCCCTTGGCGAGGTAAAGGCAAGTGGAAAGAACAAGATAGGGGTGGACATGGATCCCCATGAGCATCTTCTGTTGGCTGTTGAGGCTTTGAAAGCCGAGGGACTGAACAAAGAGCAAGTGCTCGCAGTTGTTGCAAAAACTGTGGACGGCATTTTCGCCACTCAAGTCGGGGCAGTTTGAATCAAGGGGCAAGCCGGGAGAAGGGTCGTTGTATCAGAAACGTTCCTTTCAGCTATAATCCTCCACTCAGAAGAGATCAGCAAACCAGGCCAGCACCTGCCAATCCCTTTGCTGGTGCGCCCAGCAGAAATCCACAAACCCAGAAGTACCAACCCCGAGGTCAGAGGGTCTTCCATGCCCTCCACATGCCTTTATCCAAAGCTTTCCAAATCCTTGTTGGACAAGGCCATCTCAAACCCCTTGAGCCTCGGCCTCTCCCGAACCCTCTTCCGGCTACACATGATGCTACCCAGTACTGCGCATACCATCAGCAAACTGGCCATACTACCGACAACTGCTTCCGTCTTCGCCATGAAGTACAGGATCTATTTGACAATGGGGTTGTCCTCCCGCCAAGCTCTGCAAAGTCTATCGGCACTTGATTAGTGAACTTGTGGGGGATAATGTGATGTGATCGAGGGATGAACCACCTGCGGGCAGCGCTCAGTTTACTCCAAATATGGTGGATGGCACACACTGTTCTGAGCAATGTGCAAATACCAGTTTTTGTGTTTTCTGACTTGGGTATTGGGTCAATTTTGTTGTTTTGTTTTGAGTCTGTCTTTTTGTTTTGAGTCAGTCTCTTTTGTTTTGGGTCTGTCTTGTTGTATCGAGTCAGTCCTGTTGTATAGGAGTCGGGTGATTCCGGGGGTGTTACCTCGGGCGTCACCATTTTGTCTCGCGTTTGTCTTTTTGTTTTGTTTTGAGTCTGTTTCTGCCAGGGAGCCAGTTATGCCAACAGATTTTGAATGAAACAGCAGTGATTTTCACGCTCTCACATTTGCTTCTGCCGTGTGCTAGTTGTGCCGGGATTTGAATGAAATGGCAGTGCATTCCACCTGCTCTCTTGTGCCTTGAAGTCATTGTAATGACCTGAGTTTATTCGAAACCTTTTGAACACTGCGGTAAAAACAAAGAGGGAGGAATTCCTCGGGATTTGCAAAACTTTGATCAAACTGAGAGAAAGAGAGGCGTGCTAAGCCCTTAATGAATGAAATCATGCTTGTTGGAGTGAGTACTGAGAAGGACCCTGGCTTGATCCAGACTGGTTTCACACTATCTTCAGCGCGAGCGATTTGTCGCTTTCTTAAAAATTTTCAAAAACAAAATGTTTTGCGCAGTCCTGCGAAGACCTGTGTGGAGTCGCTCTTGAGATTGTGCAGCCTAGGATCGCTCTCAGCCTCGAGACTCAACCCCTTTTGCTTCCAAACCTTGAACTTGAATTCAGAAGGTTCAACGGTCAACTACGATGTGAGGCCTGTGTGGCCAGATTTGAAGCAGCCCTCGAACAAGAGGCACCAAAGTCAGATCAAGAAGATCAACCTCATCAGAAGAAGCTTGCGAAGCTAAATCAGAAGCACCCCTCGAACTAGGGGCAAAAATGTCCGATATGCTCGAAGAGCCGAAGATGGATCCTTCTGCGAATCAATACAGCAGTCATTTCCGGGATTCAGATGCCTTCAGGATCTCAAAACCATTTGGCATGGACCAGCTACACTTTTACCCTTTGAGAGGCTCGCTGGGCCGGAAAACCCGAAAGGGCGACCCAGGCAAAAGTTAGAGCAAGACAAAAAAAATATATACAAAAAAATGTAAAAAGAAAAAAAAAGAGAAGAATGAAAAAAAAGAAATAAAGAAAAAAAGAAAAATGCAAAAAAAAAAGAAGAGAAAAGGAAAGAAAAGAAAAGATAAAAAAATAAGAAAAGAAAGAAATGAAAAAGAAAAGAAAAACAAAGCTCGCAAGGTTGAAAACCTGTCACAGGCGCCTTGGCAAAAGTTAGAGCATAAAAAGGAGAGGTTAAATACCCGAGTGTACCTTCACCCCGAACTACGTAAGGCTTGATTCCCATCTTTGGGATACGTAGGCAACTTCATTCTGAAGTCCAACCATAAAACACTCCAAATCAATTGTGTCCATACGATGGTTCTGGTCATCTTTGTCTTCTCTGTATCTGAGGATTTGGTTGTGTTCGTCGTTCTGAGGACTGACTACAATGCGCTGCAGTGCCATTCAAACAAAGAGCAACTCTCCGTTGCCATTCAGTGTGCTGCGGCGCCATTCAAACAAGGGGCAACTCTTCGTTGCCATTCAGTGTGTTGCGGCGCCATCCAAATAAGGGGCAACTTTCCGTTGCCATTCAACACGCCGCGGTGTCGTTCAAACAAGGGGCAGCTTTCCGTTGCCATGCAGCGTCCTTCGGGCAAGGGGCAATTTTCCTTCGAATCCAAGGTTACGCGTCTCGAGAGTAGGTTCCGTGCTTGTTGAGCATTGGCCGTCTGCGAAAATAGTTTTTGAGAATTTTTACTGAGGTTGACTAATTCTCTCGAAAATTATCCCATTTTTCTAAAACTGGACCATTTCTTGGACCCAAAAAAGGAAAATTTTCAGTGCTTATAGCCTGACTTGCATGATTTTAAATCAAAAATTGAACAAGCATGTTAATCTAACTCTCATGTTGGTCAAAACTGTTTTAATGGAAAGCAAAAACAAAAAATGGTCAAAATGATGAACTAGGGGCACAGTTGAGTCAGGTTTTCTGTCTTTTCCCTTTATCAACGCGCTTGCCAAGAAGGGCATCACACCTGCCAAGAAGGGCACAACTGAGGTTAATAACGGAAGACTGAAAGCTCTCACATCCTCCAAGCAACGAGGTATCAAGCAAAGTGCGAAGCACGAACTGGAATGGGGCAAGATATCCCACTCCATCATCTGGACAGATCTTATCACGTCCAAACTCCCCCGCAGAGCACCATCAACCTATGTCAGCTGCAAATTCGCTACACACTCATTTGTAGCACAACCCCTCTGTGGGAGAAACTCACTGGCTGTGTGCAGAAGAAGAAGAATCTAGCTGAGTGCTAGGGACAAGAGCCCACAACTTCCTGTTTATCCATCAACCACCTAGGGGAGGGATAAAAAATGAGAGATTGAAGAATAGAGAGATGTGCGTTGAGAGAAAAAGTGAGAAAAGGGCTTTTTCAGAAAAATAGAGCTTGAGGGCCGAGTGATGTGAGAATCACAAATGAGAAAGGGCGGGAAACACTACCCGGTGAAACAGGCTCCCGGCGCACGTCTGAGTGTCGTGTCCTTTTGTTTTATCTCGATTCTTGTTTTGAGTCGTCTCGAGTGTTACTCGATGTGTCTAGGTCGTTTACCTTTTGTTTTTCTGTGTTGAGTCGTTTTGGCTGTGGTCAGTTGTAGGCTCAATACCCAGTTGAGAACCCTTTTCTCATTTCAATTTCAAAAATCGTTTTGTGCTCAGAGTGCCGTGTCGTTCTCCACATTTGTGCAAAACAGGATTGGTTCTTTCATAAAGCCACAGGGTCCACCCCCGATTAGTGTGAATAGTAGAACAAGGGCCTATCTGAAGCTATTTAGGTTCCGGACTGCAAAGCAAAAGAAAAGAGGGAAAATTTGGAGCATCTTAGTATGTTTCAACCTTAGCAAAATCCGAGACTGCATTCCAGGTGCACCTTCTCAGGCCTCGCCGTTTCTCTGGAGTATAGTGTATCTCGACCCCAAGTGAAAGCCTGCTTCAAGTCAGAATGGCAGTCCAAGCAGCACCTGAGGGTTTCACATGCAGATGTTATCTCTCGCCAATACGAATAGGGTGTGCCCATTTTGAGCTGAGTATGTTGTGAAGTCCTCTAAGAGGCAAATCAGAGGCACCAGAGTACATATTTGATGCTCCTCTATTGCATAGAATGTGAGCTTTCATATACACTGTTGTTGCATGCGTGCCGCGCATCGTTATGATTCATGCATAGAATATGCTTGCTTTCGATTCCGCATAGAATACACTTTACTTGTTTCATGCATAGAATATGCTTGCTTTCAGTATTGCATAGACAATGCCCCCATACTTGCATAGAAGCTGCATCTTATCGCACTGTCTTGTGCACTTACACTTTGTATCTCACTTGCACTGTCTTGTGCATCTTGTGGCTGTATCTCACTCGTACTATCTTGTGCATTGCATATCAATCGCGCTGTTTAGCGTATCGCACTGTCTTGTGCATTTCAAATCAATCGCGCTATTTTGCGCATCGCACTGTTCTGTGCAGTTTACATTCGCGCTATTTTGCGCACCGCAATCGCATTGTTTTGTGCAGTTTACATTCGCGCTATTTTGCGCATCGCACTGTTTTGTGCAGTTTACATTCGCGCTATTTTGCGCATCGCACTGTTTTGTGCAATTTATCATTCGCGCTATTTTGCGCACCTCAATCGCACTGTTTTGTGCAGTTTACATTCGCACTATTTTGCGCATCGCACTGTTTTGTGCAGTTTACATTCGCGCTATTTTGCGCATCGCACTGTTTTGTGCAATTTATCATTCGCGCTATTTTGCGCACCTCAATCGCACTGTTTTGTGCAGTTTACATTCGCGCTATTTTGCGCACCTCAATCGCACTGTTCTGTGCAGTTTACATTCGCGCTATTTTGCGCACCTCAATCGCACTGTTTTGTGCAGCTTACATTCGCGCTATTTTGCGCACCGCACTGTTTTGTGCAGTTTATCATTCGCGCTATTTTGCGCACCTCATCGCACTATTTTGTGCATTGTATCATTTGCGCTATCTTGCGCGTCCCACCTACACTTGTTAGTGCATTACACTTCACTCGCGCTATTTTGCGCATCGCACTATTTTGTGCACATTACTTGCATTATGCATGCATTGCATTGCGCTATCTTGCGCACCTTACCTGCACTTGTTAGTGCATTGCATCGCGCTATCTTGCGCACTTTATCTGTATCGCACTGTTTTATGCATTCACTCTGCATCGTACTGTCTTGTGCACGCTCCGGTCTAGGAGTCCTTAAATCCTGTATCTTCCTTCGCACTATCTTGTACACTCTCTGGTCTAGGAGACCTTAAATCCTCTAAAGGTGCAATTCCTTTGGTGTTTGTCATGCCCGAACGACTTCCGGTGGTCTGGTATAGCCACCTGCCTGTGTTTGCGGTGAGTTCCTAGGAGACCAACTGAGACGGTGGAAACTAGAGTTCGAATGGCTTATGCCTAGAACGCAAAGGTTCGGGATTTCCGAGACTAAAGTCTGGTTTAAATACCCAGGGGTATATCCTCGGCTTGAAATCTGTATGGCAGCCCCATAGATTGAGATAGCATCTGTATGCACCTCAATTCTGGATACTGATCCAACCTAGTCTGTCACCCTGTTGGAGAATAGGGAAAGCTGCGACCATAGTCAGGGAGAAAAGTAGTACCTGCAGTTCAACCAAGAAGAAGTGAAAGATCCCCAATAGCATGAGGTAAGTCATTGCCAATTGCTCCTGTAAGGTACCTTTACCTCTCAGCTATTATATTGCATTTTAGCCACTACATTACAGTGCATTGCATGAATCCTCAATTTTCAAACCAGCTTCGCGTAGCGTATAAGTCCAATCTTCAAACCGGCTTCGCGTAGCGTATAAGTCCAATTTTCAAACCGGCTAAGTCCAATCTTCAAACCGGCTTCGCGTAGCGTATAAGTCCAATCTTCAAATCGGCTTCGCGTAGCGTATAAGTCCAATTTTCAAAATCTTCCTGCATATCATTTTGCATCCTGCCCCTGAACTACGCTGGTTTGATTCCTTGCAAAGGGATACGTAGGCAGCCTGCGGGCACAACCATTTATTTATCTATCTATATTTTGTTTGTTTGTCCAAGTCTTCGGCCTTGTCAAAAATGGGTCATCTCTGGGCTTTAACATTTACTCCCGTCATTGTTATGACTATCGAGTTTTGTCAAAGAGGGGCAATTGTAGACACCCCATTTTTGACCGTCCATAAGACTTGGACGCTGTAACACCGCCCGCGTGGGGCCTCGCTACAGCTCGGACTCTCCTTTTGAAGTGTTGCGGTTCTAAATCTGAACCAAAGAGTCTAATCTCTGGCAAATCGTTTTGAAGAAAAACAGATTTTTTGAAAAGTAGTGCCAAACTGGACTGCTTTGCCAGATTACAGAGTCGCCACACTAAATATTTTTTAATGGGGAAATTTAGGAAACCCTGACTCGGTGCCGAAGGCCACGTGTCCGTCATCACCAAATGTCTTGGCTCGGGAGCTTGGGTACGATCGGGGAAGGTCAGCTATGAGCACCCCCTTTCGCCCGGTCCGGAGACCGGCCTCTACTAACCGTGATATCCGATTTTGAAAACATTACATGCTCTTATTCCAATTATTAACCTAGAATTCTATGTTATGCGCGTAGCAAACAAGTATAGACTAGATTGCCTAATTTGGAAACAAACATTGCGTATCCGTTTGTTTTGAAAATATTTCGGAATTTGCTACTCGCAAGTAGGCTAAAACACGGATTTCAATGAGTTTTCCAACTCAAGCAACCCAACCTCCACCCACAGGCATTCAAACAGTTTAACTCACATAAGCACTTAGCCGCTGGCAAGCATACTGTCATAGCAACATTCACACGCATGCGAAATGCTAAAGCGTAAAATACTTACATCGTACTCCGCGCCAAAAACAGAAGCTTATTAGAAATCCATGCATGGACCTAAGCATACTGAAATGTCTAATGCGACACATGCAAGGATGTGATCTAGGCAGGCTCGGCTATCCTAGACATGGCATGCAAAATGCTACAACTATCACGTATTCAATTTGGAATTGAAAGTACGATGCAGTTTGCATGATGTGCCAAGCCTGATGTATGTTAACAAATGCATGGATGCACGCATGCATTGCATAAGGTATGTAATTTTAAACATGCCCTAATCTACCATCGTAAGCAGGTAAATAAAAGGGAAGAAAGAAATGGGGGTTGGAAGACATACACACCACTCACCCACACTTATTACAGACACGCCCCTGCTCGGAGGGACCAAAAAGAATATACAGTCCAAAAATAATACAGTCCAAATACAGAATAAATAAATTATTACAGAAATTTCTAATTATCAAATTAAATTCAGTATATATAAAAAGAAGGGAGGGGCCTCAGCCCTGCCTCGGGATGCGCAAATGATGCATGCTCGAATCTGACTCGCCCGGAAAGCCCGTACTGCACCACTGCTGCTTCTGTTTCCAACTGCCCTGTCTTTCTGAAAACTGCCAAAGCCTCAAGACATGCTCCAAATGAACTGCAGTACACCACCGGCTAGAGGAAATGACCACCGGCTGCTTAAATTGACCACCGGCTGCAATGGAGGCTATCGGCTGAAAATATAGTGCCGGCCGGCACATTATACTGCCGTCGGCAGAAAGTTCCTGAGGGGACAGTTTGACAGCAGCAGCAGACCAGCAATGCATGGCATGGGCTTTTAGGCATATGTATGCACGGCCATTGCCTCCTATCATGTTTGGGGGATCAAGGAAGCATGACCCTTGGTTCTTGGGCCATCAATTATCATCTTGGTGCATGATAGCCTAAGGAACCAAGATTGCATTTTAATGTAAAAAAAAAAGCATGCAAACACACAAATGAAACCAAGACCTTATCAAGTGTTGGTCAAGGGCCTTGGGGACCAAGAGTTGAAACAAGTTGCACCACTTGGAGTGTGAACTTCCCTCAACCCTTATGCTTGGTTTGACAACCCCAAACCAAGCCATGAAAGCATGTAAGAAAAATAGCTCAAATGATGCAACATGGGAATCAGGATGCAAGCCCACCAAATATCATACAACTATCATGTTAAGCATGCAACATGCAAGAGTATACAAGATGCAAATGTCATGCAAACATGGACCAATCAAGCAATAAGACCAACATACTACAACACTTAATGAATCAATTAAGCAATAGACATGAGGCAAGCATGTGATGGTGGACTAGACCACAATGGGGCAGCCCTCAAACCAACCCAAAACAGTGGCAAAACATGCCCAAAATGGTAGACCAACACTCATGCAAGCATGCAAACAAATGGGCCTAAACCTATGACACTAAAGGGAGCATCTTACTACCATTATCATGACCATTCATGGCATATATAAGGCACATAAAAACAGAGTTCTAGTATGCAAAAAACACCCAAAATCCAATGATATGGCAATCCAAATGCCTAAACATACAAGCATGCCCAAAGACCACCCTTTAAGGCACAAAATTGCAACACTTCAAAGCATGAAAGTGATGATAAATGGAGACATACAAGCATGGAATAGGGACTGAAATAGCATATTAAATGATCCCAAATCACCTAAATAGCCTAACCAATGCTTGTTCATGGATCACATACTCAAAGCTTACAAGCCATAATGCAAAGCAACTTCATCAAGCATGCCAAACATGGCAAAAACAGTGGCCAACAGACCTAGAACATGACAAAACATGACCAAAAGCTTCAATAAGCCAAGCTAAAACATGAGAATATACAAGGCTAAACACATGGCCTATTTCTAGGCAAAGTAGAGCATTTCAAAGCAAGTGTAAGATGCATGCTAAGGGCTACAAATTCAGCCAAAAATAGAGATATAACATGATCCAAAACACACAAAAAAACTTTGAAATGAAGCCAAATGCAACCACTCATGCATGCTACCCTTTTGGCCAAAGACAAAGGCAAGAAAGGGACAAAGGGGAGAGGGGTGTCCCTCCCCTATACAAGACTTCAAACCATCTCCTACCACTGAAAATCCACTGGATTTCAGTGGTGAAAAGATCCAAACACATAAACAAATAAAACCTTGCCAAAAAGGCCCAAAAAGGCCAAAACAAGGCCTAAAAGGGTGAGCTTTTGCTCAAACCACAAAATGACCTTAATGAAGGTTCAAAGCAAGTAAAAACAAGAGTTTTTTTAGTTATACACAAAGCTAAAACACAAAGCAAGAAGGGTAGAAACTAGTTGCAAGAATGGGGAAACTAAAGTAAAGAGTTTACCCTTGAAGATCCCTTGAAGAACAGGTGGTCCAGCCACTCTCTAGTGATCAAAGTCAGTCCAAAACTTCAACAAACAACCCTCTAGGTCTCTCAATCTCGAGCTAAGGTGTAATGGTATGTGTAATGGTGCAAAAGTAAGGTAAAACACACCTTTTAGGCCTAAAACACACACACAAGGATGAGAGAGAGGGAGATATAGATATATATGGATGTATATCAGAGATAAGAGATATATCTCTGGTTTTTGCCTTCAAAGTCTCTAACCTACTCAAGGGAGATGAAATGAGCTTATATAGGCAAAATAAAGCCAAGACTTAATGGCTAAGCAAGACCAAAAGGTTCAAGGGGGGGGCAAAGGAGTCTTGGCTTCTTGGAGAAGCCAAGACAGCTGGCCAAACTTCTCCAAGAAGCTTGGCCAAAAGTGCAAGCTTCTAGAAGCTTAGAGGGTGCAAAGGGTGCAAAATGGCCACACCTGTGCACGGGGGAATGTGATGGTGCATTCCAGCTGGCACAGCTGGCATGCACCATATCCCAGGGGTTCAAAGGGTGCACACCGGCCGGCCAAAACAGTCACCGGCACAAAAAAATGCCGGTCGGCAACATAAAGTGCCGACCGGCCAAAATTTTTGAGAAAACAGTGCCGATGGCTAAGAGGGAGTTCAGGGGCAGCCGGTGGGCTTCAGGGATGGCTAACAAGCCTCCCCCTACCTTCAAATGCAAAAACACACAAGCCTTGGTGTAAAACCAAACACAGAACAAGCCGGTTGAGAGGTCCTGAGGCAGACGCGCAGCCGGAACCTCCGGGAACTCAAAACGAACACAAACATGGATAATCACCGAGCGTTCCAACGGTGACGTCCAAGTCTTGAGGACGGTCAAAAATGGGGTGTCTACAGTTGCCCCTCTTTGACAGAACTCGAAAGTCATAACAATGACGGGAGTGAATGTCAAAGCCCAGAGACACCCATTTTTGACAAGGCCGAAGACTTGGACAAGCATGCAAGACAATCAAGGTATGCGCCCGAAGGCGGGGCAATTGCAACTGAAAATGCAAGAAGCCGAACATAACTTGTGACATGCAAAGAAAGCTGTAACGAAGCACGCATGCGACAGTTATAAGCTAGCCTAACCAATCTACACTACAATGCAGAAAGGATGTAAGAGAATTATACAATTCTCAAACGTCTCACTCGGAGGATACAATACCTGTGCGGCTCGTCCGGTTGCACCGGCCTCAAATGAACCGTACATACAATATCGTGCCTGCAAAGAAAGCAAACTTAACAGGTACAATATTGTTAGCCATATGCATGACAAGGCGGTCGAAAGTGCGTGACAATGCATGCAATGTGTACAGCAAATAGTAGGATTGAACACATGTGAGTAAAGCAATGCAACGTGCACGCAATGTGTATGAAAAGGAACTTGAACACATGTCAGTAAAGCAATGCACACGTGCACGCAATGTGTATATAAAGGAACTTGAACACATATCGTAAAGCAGGCACGCATACCATGCAATGTGTATAAAAAGGAACTTGAACACATATCAGTAAAGCAAAGCACGCATACAATGCAATGTGTATATAGGAACTTGAACACATATCAGTAAAGCAAAGCACGCATACAATGCAATGTGTATATAGGAACTTGAACACATATCAGTAAAGCAATGCACGCATACAATGCAATGTGTATAAAAAGGAACTTGAACACATATCAGTAAAGCAAAGCACGCATACAATGCAATGTGTATATAGGAACTTAAACACATATCAGTAAAGCAATGCCGCATACAATGCAATGTGTATATAGGAAAGGAACTTTGAACACATATCAGTAAAGCAATGCACGCATACCATGCAATGTGTATATAAAAAGAAACTTGAACACATATCAGTAAAGCAAAGCACGCATACAATGCAATGTGTATATAGGAACTTGAACACATATCAGTAAAGCAAGGCACGCATACCATGCAATGTGTATAAAAAGGAACTTGAACACATATCAGTAAAGCAAAGCACGCATACAATGCAATGTGTATATAGGAACTTGAACACATATCAGTAAAGCAATGCACGCATACAATGCAATGTGTATATAAAAAAGGAACTTGAACACATATCAGTAAAGCAAAGCACGCATACAATGCAATGTGTATATAGGAACTTGAACACATATCAGTAAAGCAATGCACGCATACAATGCAATGTGTATAAAAGGGAACTTGAAATTGAACATGGTAAAACATGATGCCGAAACGCAACGTGTTGCACGCAGTATGATTGAAATGATTTACGGAATTCACAAGATATAAAAGGATACGGGAAGGATCGTCCTTCGCATGTATCGAGCATCGCTTCAAAAAAGTCATGGCTTGAGGTCAACTGAAAATCCACCTTCATTCTGACAGTGCATTTTCTTGTATTGCCTTGAGTGATGAAGGTGCCAAACCACACAATTGACCCGAACAGGGGCGTGAAAGGTACGATGACCCAAAGGGGGGGGTTACCGGTGTCAAACCCAGCACTCTGCTACCCTGCTATTCTTCTACTTTACTTCCTTTTTACTAGGAGTTTAAGCACATTGCACTCCTTAGGCAGGTTTTATTTCTCAAAAGCGTGTGTTTTTGCAAAACATATGATGGAAATAAACAACTATTTGTTCAAAAAGTGCTATATTTGCACGTTCTATGCATCGCATCGCAAGGCATCACACAACAATGTGACTGAAATTGAAACCGTGTTTTGAAAACCAAAGCATCGCATCGTAATAATCAGGTAGTAAACCAATTACAACTCGATAAGCAAAACAGGGTGACTCAGCAAACTAGCCAAATGCGAGTACACCTTGACAACATTACAAAGACTCAAAGAGAGTGAAATACAACTCGATAAGCAAATATGCGACAACTCGATAAGCAAATGGGCGCGCCCTCATAAGAATTGATCACTGGAGGGTATTGAAGTGGTGGGACTTCCCAAATTCCTAGCATAAACAGCTCAGAGGGCAAGGGTGAGCACCACCGGCCCAGCAGAAAGTCCACCGGCTGTGTGTAAAGGCCATCGGCCAAAAGGGTGATCCATCGGCCAAAACAGATGGCCGGTTGGCACTATAGTTGGCCGGTCGGCATTAAATTGTCAGCATCAGCAGAATGTTGACATCTGTCCTTCACTCAACCTTATCTTCTTCAAAAGGGTCTCAACTTCGTGGTTCTCTTATTTCCACACTGA
>JAPPVO010008215.1:0-40592 GCA_030407325.1 Camellia japonica | reverse complement strand
TTGGTTAAGTCATTAATTTTGACTATTGAATTGATACAGAAAATACGTGTATTGATTGAGCATTGCATTTGCATATTGTGTGGGAGGAGATAGGGGATGTACTCCACGGTTTAGGGGAAGATAGGGGATGGACCTCTAAACCGGATTTTGTTTGGGAGAAGATAGGGATGGACTCCATTAGCATCACTTTTATGTGTGCTTATTGATATTGAAGTGTTTTTACATGTTATTGATACAACACTAAAATGTGTATCAAACGGGAAGTATGAAGTGTTTTGATATGAGCCTGAGTCTCATTTGTTTTGTTGATATTGGAAGTAATGTGAATATGATATATAGTTCACTGTTGTAAGTTTGGCCAGGTTCTGAGCCATATTGATAATAATGGAAAGTGAAACGTGTCATAGACATTAGTGTCATGAGACTGTATAATGATATAGTTGATTATTTGGTTAACCATCTATTGAATGCTATTGCTTTATTCAATGCTTATATTTGGTTTAGTATATTTCTACTGGGCTGTGGCTCACCCTATATGGGAACATCATTTTCAGGTTCAGGTGATAAGCTACCTCCAAGGACTTAGCTTGGAAGGATTTGACTTTTGGATTTTGAAGACTATCTTCAGTTAGTTGTTTTTATTTGATAGTACATGTAAACATTCAAGCCTAGGGCTTTACTTGTATTTGAGTTAGAACTCATATTTTTGTGTCCAAGTGTTGGCTTGGAAAGATGTAAGCCCGTAGGGCATTTAATTTGATGTTACATGTAATGCTTTTATTTAGTAATACTCTGATGAATGAGATAATGAATTGTTTTCTTTAAATATTGCATGAAAATGATAAATATATAATGGGTTTATTTTGAGGACGTTACAACTTGGTATCAGAGCGTACCGGGTTTGAATACTTTGGGTACGTGGGAAGTGATTAGTATCACAATGGGTTCGTCTCGTTTGATAGAGACTTAGTGAAATGTTATATGCTTATATGATAACATGTTTATGTGATTATGTGGGTATGGAACGTAGTTTCTAGGATGTTAATTGGACCCTTGAGTTTCTAGTAGTCTTGTTGGAAAGGCACTTGATCAATGTAATTAGTTTCAGTTGACCCTAGTCCACATGCAATGTCTACAACAATTGCGACTATCCTCCACTGATAGCCCAAAATAGTTATTTCTAGACTGGAAATAAATATATCATCAATTCAATATAGGCGAGTGATTTACATTATCCAACCATACCATTAAATCAAAAATTCCTTAATTCCCCTTAAATTATTTATACAAATTAATTTATTAAAAATATTAGCGGTTTTTCCCAAAATTTCCAAAATACCCAACATATCAAAATACCAAAACTTAGAACAAAACCTATAAGATGCAGTAGGAAATCCCTACCTCAAAGTGAAGAACTCAAATGGAGATGGATAGGTGATGATCCAAAATCCAAAGTGCTCCAAACCCAAGATTGTTCAGATTAAAAGGAAGCCCTCAACCCACTCTATCTTTTTAACAAAAGACCTAGGGTAAAAATACACTCTAAGTAGATCAAACCTAAGAGAGAAGGTGTGTAGGGAGAGAGAGAAGACGGTTCTAGGGTTTAGAATCAAGAAGGAGATGAAAAATGATCCTGAAAGTCGGATCTCGGATTTATATAACAGTCGCCCCGCTCGAACGTGGAAACCCCCGCTCGAGTGTCACTCACAGACTCCCGCTCGAGCGTCACAAGTCCGGCTCGAGCGGCGGATACACACTCCCACTTTTGCTGAAACCAGGTCCCCCCTCTCGAGCGCCCAACTCCCCGCTCGAGCGGCAACACACAAACTCCCGCTTGAGCGGCCATTCCCCGCTCGGCGTCCAACACTATTCGAGAAATACTGGATGGGTGTATTCCCGCTCGAGCGCCCAAACCCCCGCTCGAGCGGACAAGCCAAAATCTGGGCAACTAGACTTGGTTCCTAAGCTCAACCAACCTGCACCAAATCTTCCCAACACAACCCAAGACTCCATATAAGGAGTAAAGGACGACAACAACAATTAAATAACAACAGGATCTACGGAACATAAGTCCGGATACAACAACCAAAAGGAAAAGACCGGGGTCGCTATATCAATTTTTATTCAATTTCTTTTTCCATTCAACTTCCATTTCTATTTAATTTCCAAGTAGCTTGTTAAGTTATAGTCGTTTTTTGAATGAACTTCCATTTTAATTTATGCAAATTCCATTTCTATTTTTATTCAACTTCTATTTTTATTCAATTTCCTTTTCTATACAACTTCCTTTTTTGATTTAATTTCCAAATAGATCGTTAAGGTATAGTGGTTTCTTGAATCAACTTCCATTCTTATTTTTATTCAACTTCCATTCTTGTTCTATTCAACTTCATTTTTTATTTAATTTGCAGATAGATCGTTAAGGTATAATGGCTTCTTCAATGAACTTTTATTGTTAATTTTATTCAAATTCCATTTTTATTTTTATTAAACTTCCATTTTCATTCAATTTCCTTTTTTTATTCAACTTCCTTTTTTTTTAATTAATTTCCAAATAGATCGTTAAGGTATAGTGGTTTCTTGAATGAACTTCCATTTTTATTTTTATTCAATTTGCAATTGCCTTCAATTTCTTTTTCTATTCACCTTCGTTTTTTATTTAATTTCAAGATAGATCGTTAAGGTATAGTGCTTTCTTGAATGGACATTTTTTGTTAATTTTATGCAACTTTGATATTTATTTTTATTGAACATCAATTTTTATTCAATTTCCTTTTCCATTCAACTTCCATTTCTGTTTAATTTCCAAGTAGATCGTTAAGTTATAGTCGTTTTTTTTAATGAACTTCCATTTTAATTTTATGCAACTTCCATATTTATTTTTATTCAACTTCCATTTTTATTTAATTTCCTTTTCTATACAACTTCCTTTTTTGATTTAATTTCCAAATAGATCTTTAAGGTATAGTGGTTTCTTGAATCAACTTCCATTTTTATTCAATTTCCTTTTCTGTTCAACTTCCTTTTTTATTTAATCTCCCAGTAGATCGTTAAGGTATAGTGGTTTCTTGAATGAGCTTCAATTTTCAATTTTGATGTGACTTCCATTTTTATTTTTATTCAACTTCCATTTTTATTCAATTTCTTTTATATTCGACTTCCTTTTTTTATTGAATTTCCAAATAGATCGTTAAGATATAGTGGTTTCTGGAATGAACTTCCATTTTTATTTTTATTCAACTTCCATTTATATTCAATTTCCTTTTCTATTCAACTTCCTTTTTTTATTTAATTTCCAAATAGGTCGTTAAGGAATAGTGGTTTCTTGAATGAACTTTCATTGTTAATTTTATGCAACTTCCATTTTTTTATTTTTATTCAACTTCCATTTTTATTCAATTTCCTTTTCTATTCAACTTCCTTTTTTATTTAATCTCCCAATAGATCGTTAAGGTATAGTGGTTTCTTGAATAAACTTCCATTTTCAATTTTAATGCGACTTCCATTTTTATTTTTATTCAACTTCCATTTTTATTCAATTTCCTTTTCTATTCAACTTCCTTTTTTTATTGAATTTCCAAATAGATCGTTAAGGTATAGTGGTTTCTTGAATGAACTTCCATTGTTCATTTGATGCAACTTCTATTTTTATTTTTATTCAACTTCCATTTTTATTAATTTTCCTTTTCTATTCAACTTCCTTTTTTATTTAATTTCCAAATAGATCGTTAAGGTATAGTGGTTTTTTGAATGAACTTCCATTTTTATTTGTATTCAACTTCCATTTGTGTTCAATTTCTTTTTCTATTCACCTTCATTTTTCATTTAATTTCCAGATAGATTGTTAAGGTATAGTGGTTTCTTGAAGGAACTTTTTTAGTTAATTTTATGCAACTTCGATTTTTATTTTTATTGAACATCAATTTTTTTTTTCAATTTCCTTTTCCATTCAACTTCCATTTCTATTTAATTTCCAAGCAGATCGTTAAGGTATAGTCGTTTTTTGAATGAACCTCCATTTTAACTTTATGCAAATTCCATTTCTATTTTTATTTAACTTCCATTTTTGTTCAATTTCCTTTTCTGTACAACTTCCTTTTTTTATTTAATTTCCAAATAGATCGTTAAGGTGTAGTGGTTTCTTGAATCAACTTCCATTTTTATAATTATGCAACTTCGATGAATTTCCACTTGTATTCAATTTCTTTTTCTATTCACCTTCATTTTTTATTTAATTTCCAGATAGATCGTTAAGGTATAGTGGTTTTTTGAATGAACTTTTTTTGTTAATTTTATGCAACTTCGATTTTTATTTTTATTGAACATCAATTTTTATTCAATTTCATTTTCCATTCAACTTCCATTTCTATTTAATTCCCAAGTAGATCGTTAAGTTATAGTCGTTTTTTGAATGAACTTCCATTTTAATTTTATACAGCTTTCATTTTTATTCAATTTCCTTTTCTATACAACTTCCTTTTTTTATTTAATTTCCAGATAGATCGTTAAGGTATAGTGGTTTCTTGAATGAATTTTTTTTTGTCAATTTTATGCAACTTCGATTTTTATTTTTATTGAACATCAATTTTTATTCAATTTCCTTTTCCATTCAACTTCCATTTCTATTTAATTTCCAAGTAGATCGTTAAGTTATAGTCGTTTTTTGAATGAACTTTCATTTTAATTTTATGCAACTTCCATTTTTATTTTTATTCAACTTCCATTTTTATTTAATTTCCTTTTCTATACAACTTCCTTTTTTGATTTAATTTCCAAATAGATCGTTAAGGTATAGTGGTTTTTTGAATCAACTTCCATTTTTATTCAATTTCCTTTTCTATTCAACTTCCTTTTTTATTTAATCTCCCAATAGATCGTTAAGGTATAGTGGTTTCTTGAACGAACTTCCATTTTCAATATTGATGCGACTTCCATTTTTATTTTTATTCAACTTCCATTTTTATTCAATTTCCTTTTCAATTCAACTTCCTTTTTTTATTAAATTTCCAAATAGATCGTTAAGGTATAGTGGTTTCTGGAATGAACTTCCATTTTTATTTTTATTCAACTTCCATTTCTATTCAATTTCCTTTTCTATTCAACTTTCTTTTGTTATTTAATTTCCAAATAGGTCGTTAAGGTATAGTGGTTTCTTGAATGAACTTTCATTATTAATTTTATGCAACTTCCATTTTTATTTTTATTCAACTTCCATTTTTATTCAATTTCCTTTTCTATTCTGCTTCCTTTTTTATTTTGTTTCCAAATAGATCGTTAAGGTATAATGATTTCTTGAATGAACTTCCATTGTTAATTTTATACAACTTCCATTGTTATTTTTATTCTACTTCCATTTGTATTCAATTTCCTTTTCTATTCAACTTCCTTTTTTTATTTAATTTCAAGACAGATCGTTAAGGTATAGTGGTTTCTTGAATGAACTTCCATTGTTAATTTTATGCAACTTCCATTTTTATTTTTATTCTACTTCCATTTTTATTTAATTTCTTTTTCTATTCAACTTCCTTTTTTTATTTAATTTCCAAATAGATCTTTAAGGTATAGTGGTTTCTGGAATGAACTTCCATTTTTATTTTTATTCAACTTCCATTTGTATTCAATTTCCTTTCCATTCAACTTCCATTTTTCTTTAATTTCCAAATAGATCGTTAAGGTATAGTTGTTTCCAAAATTAACTTCCATTGTTAATTTTATGCAACTTCCATTTTTATTTTTATTCAACTTCCATTTTCATTAAATTTCATTTTCTATTCAACTTCCTTTTTTATTTAATTTCAAAAGAGATCGTTAATGTATAATAGTTTCTTGAATGAACTTCCATTGTTAATTTTGTACAACTTCCATTTTTATTTTTATTCTACTTCCATTTGTATTCAATTTCCTTTTCTATTCAAGTTCCTTTTTTTATTTAATTTCAAGACAGATCGTTAAGGTATAGTGGTTTCTTGAATGAACTTCCATTGTTAATTTTATGCAACTTCCATTTTTATTTTTATTGAACATCAATTTTTATTCAATTGCCTTTTCTATTCAACTTCCATTTTTATTTAATTTCCAAATAGATCATTAATGTATAGTCGTTTCTTGAATGAACATCCATTTTAATTTTATGCAACTTCCATTTTTATTTTTATTCAACTTCCATTTTTATTCAATTTCCTATTCTATTCAACTTCCTTTTTTATTTAATTTCCAAATAGATCGTTAAGGTATAATGGTTTCTTAAATGAACTTCCATTGTTTATTTTATGAAACTTCCATTTTTATTTTTATTCAACTTCCATTTTTATTCAATTTCCTTTTCTATTCAACTTCCTTTTTTATTTAATTTCCAAATAGATCGTTAAGGTATAGTGGTTTCTTGAATGAGCTTCGACTTTTATTTGCATTCAGCTTCCATTTGTATTCAATTTCCTTTTTTACTTAATTTCCAGATAGATTGTTAACGTATAGTGGTTTCCTGAATGAACTTTTATTGTTAATTTTATGCAACTTCGATTTTTATTTTTATTGAACATTAATTTTTATTCAATTTCCTTTTCCATTCAACTTCCATTTTTGTTTAATTTCCAAATTGATCGTTAAGGTATATTCGTTTCTTGAATGAACTTCCATTTTTATTTTTATTCAACTTCCATTTTTATTTAATCTCCAGATAGATCATTGTTGGCTCGAGCCAGGCTTTCTACGCTCGAGCGAGGTATCTTTGTGTCTGGTCGCTCGAGCGACCACTCCTTCGCTCGAGCGAGCCTCTGTTATATATCAGTACACAGCATTCGTCCCCTTCATCATTTTTGATACACTTTTCATCTCAAAACCCTAGATTCGACTCTCTCTCTCTCTCTACACTTACCTTCTCTCTAGGGTTTCATCTATTTCTAGTGTGTTCCTACCCTAATTTTTTTGTAAGAAAGGTAGAGGGTCGTGTGCGCTACATTTTAATCTGAAAAGTTATGGATTTGGAGCACTTTGGGTTTTTACCATCTTCTCCTTTGGGCTTCTAATTTCGAGGTAGGGATACCCTACTCCATCTTATGAGTTTTGTCATAAATTTTGGACATTTTGATTTGTTGGTGTTGTTGGAAATTTTTTGAAAAAGTTAGGGTTTGATTTGTAATTTATAGAAAGGGGGTTTTCAAAATGTTAAATCCCATGGGTATATGAGACCTTGAAAAATGAAATTATTGTTCTTATATTGATGAAATTGAACCATACGGTTGATATTGAGAATTAGGGAAAAATGCCCTAGCTATGTGATAAATTAATTTGAATAATTAATTTGTGGGAATATGAAATTAACTTGGAAATTATGAAATTGGAGAATTATAAAGTTGAATGGTGGAGTTGGGTAAATTAATCATTCACCTATAAAAATGTTGATATTATATATGTTTAATGCATTTATTTTCTGTTTAGAAATAATTACTTGGGCTATTGGTGGATGTAGACACCAATTTTTGACCGTCCTCAAGACTTGGACATCATTGTTTGAACACTTGATGATCATCCATGCTCCTGTTCGTTTTGAGTTCTCGGAGGTCTTGGCTACGCGCCTTGCCTCAAGGTCTCTCAACTTGTCTGTTTTGTGCTTGGTTGTGGATCAAACACTTGTGTTTTTGCTTCTAAGGGAAGAGGGTGGCTTGTTTGCCATCCCCTCAACCCACTGGCCAAGGCATGATGCCATCGGCCCCTTTTTCTTGCCATCGGCCAAGAGTGTTGGCCGATCGGCACTATATTTGGTCGGCCGACACTTATGTTGGTCAATCGGCCATTTTTGGTGGCCGAACCCTATTCATCTGCTTTATGCAGATATTTTGTGCCAGCTGGTGCAGCTGGCATCCGCAATTCACCCCCTCCATACACGTATACGAGGGATTTACCCTTTGCTTAGCTTCTCTTGGAGGCTTTAGAAGTTGAACTTCTATAAAGAGGAAGCCTCCTCCCTCCTCCAGGGTTCAAAAAATTGCCTTAGAAAAGATAGATATAGCCTTGTATCTATCTTGCCTTGTTTCTCCATTTTTGTGCTTCAAAAGTGTAGTATTGTCTTAGTTTAGCACACAAACACCTAGTAATACACCTTCTCTTGGTTACTAAGGTACTCAAGAGTTGATTTTGGTGTTCTTGGGTGGGTTTGAACTCAGAAAACCTACTGGGGCTTGGTTCTTAAAGAGGTTCTACAAGGGTGAGTTCCTTGCTGTAGATACCCCATTCTTGCTTAAACTTTTAACCCTTCTTGCTTATTATTTTGAGCTTAGTTTATAACTGATAAAAGTTCTAATTTTTCTTGCTTTAGAACTTTGTTTAAGGTCTCTTCGAGGTTTGGGGTTGTTTCCCCCCTCTTAGGCCTTGTTAGGCCTTATTTTAGGCCATCCCTTTTGGCCATTCCTTTTGGCCATTGTTCTTAGCTTTGCATGACCTCTCTACCACTGAAATCCAGAGGATTTTCAGTGGTGGAGAGGTGGTTTTGGTGTCTCAAATAGGAGAGGGTCATTCTCTCTCCTTGTTGTCTTGAATGTTTGCATAAATGGCTTATGTTGGTGGCTTGCATGCCTAGTTTGTTTTAGCTTCATTTCAGCATATATTAGGCTTTGTTTTGCCATGATATAGTACTATTTTGACTTGGTTTAGACATACCATGCATACTTTGTATACTTGTCATGTAATCCGTGATTTGCCTTAACATGCACCATGTTGTAACATGCCATTTTAGCATGATTTTAGCTTAACTTCATGAAGCTTCTAGTCTTGTTTTTCCATGCTAGAGCTCTGATTTGAGTTGTTTCAACCATGTATGCCATGCCTTGTATAGCTACCATGCAGTCTAGCTTGTAGGCTTTGAGTATTGAATCCTCTAGCATGCTTTACTTGGGCCATTTCAATGGTTTGGAATCACTTGTAATGTTATTTCAATCCATATAGTATGCTTGAATACTTGCACTTATCGCTCCTTTAATGCTTTAAAGGGTTTGTGTTTTATGCCTCATGAATGTGTCATTGTGTATGCCATCATGCTTAGGCATTTGGGGTGCCATCTAAGTGGGTTTTTGGGCTCATTTTGACATGCCATAAAAATGATTTTGGTTGTTTAAATCATACCATGTTTGGTTGTATTAGGTGTAGTGTAACACCTCGTTTGTGGCCTCGTATGCCTCATGTTTTGGCATTGTGTTCTAGCTTGTGTTGGCTAGTTTTGAGCTCACGTTTGGTATTGTTTGGACCTGCCTTGGGACTATTTTAGGTCCCCTTGGCCCTTTGGGGCTTGCTTCATGTAGCCGTGGTTTGAGTCTCTTGGCTAGTTTCAAGTTTTGGGCTTTATTGCATGCCTTACTTGCATGCTTTGGTTGATTTGGCATCCTCCCTAATGTGATTTCAGAGCCTAAAATGTTTGTCACATGTCCATGTTTATCCTCTTTTAAGTGTGCTTAAAAGTTGCCTTTCAATGCTTAAAGTAATGGACCATTAGCATGCATGTTTGTATGTGTATTTCATGCCTTTATCGCATCATTATGGCCGCTGATTTGGACCTATTTGAGAGCTGTCCATTTTGGTTTAAGTCCATCCCCGCATGTTGTTGCATGCTTGCCTTGTATGTTGTCACATACTTGTTGCATATTTGGTAAATTGCATGTTGTAGCATGCTAGTTCAATTGTGCCTTGTTATGTACTTAGTCCATGACATGTAGTTGCATGCTTAAGTTGTAATGCATTTGGCATGCATTCTCCTTTTTTTCGGTTGCTTAACATGTTGTCACATGTTTACCTCACATGTTGTTACATGTTTGTCATTGGCATTGTTGTTACATGCCTAGCATGCTTATTTGTTTAGGTTGTATGCCTATTGCACATTGCTTGTTCGCATGCTCATGTTGCATTAGCTTGCTTGCAGGCCTAGGTTGCATAGCATTAAGCATGCATCCCTTGCCTCTTGATCAACTATGATGGAGGTTAGGGCCCCCTTTCGTGTTTATGTGCATTCATTGTACATTAATTTGCACACTCGGCTCCTTTGGCTATCATGCATTGAAATGCGTGATTGATGGCCCGAGGGTCGAGAACCATACTCCTTTGAGTCTCAAACATGATAAGGAGGGTGGTGGTGCAAACATTGCCTTGAAAATGCATTGCCATGCTCTGTCTGTCCTCTGCTGCAGCAAAACAAGATTTTGCAGGAAGAGATGGCCAGTCGGCCATCTTCAGTGCCAGCCAGCTATGTATTGTTGGCTGATATCCCCACAAATGGTCGATGACCAGTTCCTCTTCGCCGGTGGCATAATCTCTTGGTCGATGGCGTCTCACGGCACCCAAAGGTGACTCAGAAGCATCCTTGAGACTTGTGCAGTCCTCAGAGGTGCAGAGCAGTGTAAACAGAGGCAGCATGTGACATGGCGATGGATTTCCGAGCGAAGCCATCCGAGCACGCATGCATCCCTCTTCCTGAGGCTGTTTTACTGCTTTAATAGCTTAGTTAATTTGTTTAATTAGTTAAGTGTTGTGTAATAATTAGTTAACTTGTTAGTTAGTTAATTATTTGATTTGTATTATTCTTTCGGTCCCTCCGGCGAGAGGGCAAATTGTGTAATAAGCGTGCATGTATGTGATGCATGTCTTCCAACCCCCACTTCTTTCTCCCTTTTACTTAACCGCTTACGATGGTTAGTTCTAGGGCACGTTTCAATTAGCATCCTTACGCTATGCATGTTCACCATTCATCTGTATTGCATGCACCGGGCTCGGCGCATCATACTAACTTCATTGTATTTCAATTCTAAGTTGAATACGTGTATCGAATTGTCGCATCTCACATGCCATTTTAGATTAGCCGAGCCTATTCTAGTTGCATTTTGCCTGCGATGCATTAGCCATCTTAACATGGACTTGGATCATACATTTGATTACTAACATGTTCTTTGTTTTGGCTCGGAGTACACTGTGAGTGTTTATGCTTTAGCATCTTGTATGTATGTGAGTGTTAACATGAAAGCATGCTTACTATGAGGCTAATTGCTTATGTGATATAACTGCCTGAATGCCTATGGGTGAAGGTTGGATTGTTTGAATTGGAATAATTCATCGAAATCCGTGTTCTAGCCTACTTGCGAGTAACAAAATTCAAAACCATTTCCAAACAAACGGATATGCGATGCTTTGTTCCAAGTTAGACGATCTAGTCTATACTTGTTTTGTTGTGCACATCACGTAATAAAGACTAGCCAATTAACCAGAATAAGAACGCATGTGTTTTCAAAAACTAGATATCATGTTTAGTACAAGCCGATCTTTGATCGGCGAGCGGGGGTACTCATAGATGACCTTCCCCAATCGTACCCAAGTTCCCGAACCGAGCCAACTTTGGTGATGACGGACACGTGGCCTTAGGCACGAGTCAGGGTTTCCTAAATTCCCCCAAAACAAAATATTTAGGTGGTGATTCTGTATCTGGCAAAGCAGTCCATGTTTGGCACTTCTTTCTTAAAAATCTTTTTTTCCAAAACGATTTGCCGGATTTGGACTCTTTGGTGATTTATCAATCTCGCATTGAACTTTGCGGGATTAGATTCAGAACCGTGACAATTTGAGTCCGAACTATGGAAAAGCATGAGGCCCTCAAGGGCGCGTCCACAGTGGAGGATAGTCTTGATTGTTGTAGATACTGTATGTTGATTAGAAAAAACTGAAACTAATCACATTGAATATGTCATTGAATATGAAGATTGGAATAATACATCAAATATGTGTATTGATTGATCTTTGTATATGATGAGTGTTTATATACTTGGAATGTGTGTATTGTGTGGGAGGAGATAGGGGATGTACTCCATGGTTTGAGGGAAGATAGGGGATGGACTCCCAAGCCTGTTTGGGAGGCGATAGGGGATGGACTCCATTAATACAACAAATATGTGTATTAAATTGAAGTATTAATACAGCAAATATGTGTATCATTTGAAGTTTGGAAGTGTTTTTAGTATGAGTTGTAATCTCATGTAAATTGTGAATAGAGTAAGTATTTTCATATGAGATGCTGTCTCATTTAATTGTTCGGCCAGGTTCTGAGCCATGGTTATATAATTTGAAAGTTGGATAAGTAAAGGAAAGTGGAATGAAACATGGACTATTTGTCATGGAACTGTACTATGATATAAATTGGTTTATAAGTGTTAACCATCTATCAAATGCTATTGTTTTAGTCATTGCTCATATTTGGTTTAGTATATCTTTACTGGGCTGTGACTCACCCTATATGGGACATCATTTCAGGTTCAGGTGACATGCCACCTCCAAGGATATAGCTTGGGAGGCTTAGAGGCTGAAGAATTTTTGTTGTTATCTTTTGTGTATTACATGTAAATTCAAGCCGAGGGCTTAATGTGTATGAGTTAGTACTCTATTTTTGTAACCAAGTGTTGGCTTAGAAAGTTGTAAGCCCATAGGACATTTACTTTTGTTGTCAACATGTAATACTTTTGTAAGGAATACTCTGATAAATAGAAATATGCTTTATTCTCTTATGTCTATGCATGTCAAGAATGTGAGTTAATATGTATTATTTTGAGGGCATTACAACTTGGTATCAGAGCGTACCGGGTTCGAATACTTTAGGTACGCGGGAAGCGGTTAGTACCACAATGGGTTTGTCTCGCTTGTTAGAGACTTATGTATGATGTTATATGTTTAAATTGATAACATGTTTATGTGGTTATATGGGTATGGAATGTAGTTTCTAGGATGTTGATTGGATCCTTGGGTTTCTGAGAGTCTTGTTGGAAAAGCACTTGATCAATATTGTTTCTAACCGGAACTCTAGCAACACCGCGGGACTGTCATTATCCGGAAATGAAATTTGCAAGTGCTTATGTGATTATGTGCTTACGTGGAACGAATTACTGTTGTCCATGCATTAGGACGCGAGTGTTATAGCTTTGGCACATTTGTGAATGTGCTAATGTTCTTCGTTACCTTTATTAGGATGTCAGGACGAGGACGTGGTGGTAGGCGACGTAGGCCTAGGAGGCAGGAGATGCCTATACCGGATGACATTCTGGCGCAACAGGAGGGTGTTGGTCAGGCCAATGTGGCCGAGCCAGTAGGTCAGCAGGCCATGGGCGCCTTAGCCCGCGAGATGGCAGGAGCATTGAGGGAATCCATTGACATTCTCAGAGCTGAGAATCAAGTCCAGGCCCATGTGACTGAGGCAGGGCCTTCTTTTCTGAAGAGGAAGTTTTTTTGGTCTAACCCGGACGAGTATCTGGGGGATCCTAAGGAGCCACTTAAGGCTGATGAGTGGCTGGAACAAATGACGAAGACGTTTGAGATGCTTGGCATCGAAGACGGGGCTTTGAAGGTGACCTTGGCATCTTTCCAGTTGAAGGGAGATGCGGGTCAGTGGTGGAAGTTCATGAGGGGTCGTATTGGAGGGACTTGGGAGGCTTTTATTGATGCCTTCCAGAGAAGTTTTTGTCTCCCGCTGTCAGGGAGAAGTTGAGACATCAGTTCTGTCAGCTCAAGCAGCTGAGTTCATCAATGGCCGAGTTTGAGGTTGCATTTTTGAGCTTATCGAGGTTTGCTCCTGAGTTAGTGGTGTCTGAGGAACGCCGTTGTCTGGAATTTGAGAAGAAGTTAAGGACCGGGCTCAAGATGAGAGTTGCAGGGTCCATGATGAGGGAGTATGGGCGCCTTGTGGATGTTGCAGCCCATATGGAGATTATCATGCATGAGGAGGAGGAGAGGTTGAAGGGCTCCAAGAGGAGTCACAATGGTCAGGGGGATGGTAGGAGGCAGAGGGTTTCTAACCCTCAGCAGTCCCAGGGTGCTTTTGCTAGATCTACCTTTCCAATGCCGAGTTTAGGTTCTGGGAGAGGCAGTCAGGGAGACATTACTTGTTACAAGTGTGGTCAGCTGGGCCACAAGTCTCCAGTTTGCCCGCAAAGAGGAGGAGGTCAGAGAGCGGCTTCATCTTCGGCTCGTCCTCAGAGCCAGAGTCAGGGCAGAGGCCAGTCGCTCTCTTGTTGCCAGTGTGGTCAGGCGAGGCACCTAAAGAGGTTCTGCCCACAGTTGAGTGGCACATCGGGTGCGTCTGGTTCGAGGCAAACGCAGAGTTTTTAGCCAGCACAGTCTGTTTAGGCCTCGAGGGCCAATTAGTCATCATCTCAGTCTGTGCAGCAGTCTTTTGCTCCTAGAGGTGAGCTAGTAGATCAAAGACCTTCTGGGCGTGTGTATGTTGTTACCGCGCAGGATTTTGTACCGGCTCCATCTGTTGTGAGAGATACCTTTTTGTTTTGCAACTCGGTTGCCAATGTGTTGATTGATACGGGTGCATCCCATTCCTTTATATCTGCTGCATTTGCATCTGTTTTGGAGTTGGAGTTGGCGCAGTTAGCATCTCCTATATGTGTAGTATCACCTGTTGGGAGTGAATTGATTTTGAAACAAGGGTATCGGGGCTGTGATATAGAGGTCGTCGACCGTTGGCTTCCATTTTCTTTTGTCGTTATGGCTATGTCGAGTTTTGATGTGATTTTGGGTATGGACTGGTTATCGTCATACCGGGCTGTTATTGATTGCTACCGCCAGAGGGTGACTGTATGTACCTTGAGCGGGGATTGTTTCCATTTCTTGGGAGATCGGGTTGGTAGTGTGTTGCCACCAGTGTATGATCCACAAGGGTGGAGTGAGCTTAGTGGTCTTCTCGCTAGCTTAATGAGTAGTGAGTGTGATGAGACCCAAATTATATTGCCTAGAGTGGTTTGTGAGTATTCAGATGTTTTTCTCGATGACCTTATTAGTTTACCACCTCATCGAGAGATTGAGTTCTCTATTGATCTAGTGCCTGGCACGGCATCGATTTCTATGGCACCATATCATTTTGCCCCGGCCGAGTTGATTGTGTTGAAGATTCAACTCCAGGAATTGCTAGATAAGGGCTTCATTCGCCCTAGTACTTCGTCGTGGAGAGCACCGGCCCTCTTTGCTAAAAAGAAAGATGGGGCCTTAAGACTTTGTATCGATTACCGGAAATTGAATTGGGCTACGGTTAAGAACAAGTACCCTATGCCTCGTATTGATGATTTGTTCGACCAGTTGAAAGGGTCCCGTTGTTTCTCTAAGATAGACTTGAGATCGGGTTACCATCAGTTGAGGGTTAGGGAGGAAGATATTCCGAAAACGGCATTCCGTACGCGGTATGGCCACTATGAGTTTCTGGTGATGCCTTTTGGGTTCACCAATGCACCGGCAGTCTTTATGGACTTGATGAACAGGATATTCCGGGAATTCTTAAATCGTTTTGTGGTCGTTTTCGTGGACAACAATCTGATTTATTCACCTTCTGAGGAGGAGCACGAGGAACACTTGAGAGTGGTGCTTGAGTTGCTTAGAGCCCATAGGCTGTATGCCAAGTTTGGGAAGTGTGAGTTCTGGCTAAGTGAGGTCAAGTTCTTAGGCCATGTAGTCTCCGGGGAAGGGGTGCCTGTTGATACATCCAAGATTGAGGCAGTGCAAGATTGGGCACAGCTTAAGAGTGTTTTTGAGATCCGCAATTTTCTGGGATTAGCTGGGTATTACCGTCGGTTCGTGAAGGATTTCTCCAGGCTAGCTTCACCGTTGACTAGATTGACGCGGAAAGGGGTCAAATTTGTATGGAGTGAGACTTGTGAAAAGTCGTTCCAAGAGTTGAAAGTTAGACTTACCACCGCTCTGGTTTTGATTATTCCGGAGAGAGGGTTGGGTTACGCTGTTTATTGTGATGCCTCAAGAGAGGGTTTGGGTTGTGTGTTGATGCAAGAGGGGAAAGTGGTAGCCTATGGCTCACGACAGTTGAAAATACACGAGAGAAATTACCCTACACATGACCTAAAGTTGGCGGCTGTGATTTTTGCCTTGAAGATTTGGAGGCACTATCTGTATGGTGAAAGATTCGAGGTGTTCTCGGATCATAAGAGTCTGAAATATCTATTTACACAGAAAGACTTGAACTTGAGGCAGAGGAGGTGGATGGAGTTTATTGAGGATTACGACTTCGAGTTGCATTACCATCCAGGGAAGGCCAATGTTGTGGCCGATGCCCTTAGCAGGAAATCCATTAGTGATGTAGCTTGTATAGCCATCCGAGAGTGGGAGATGTTGGGTGCACTTGGCGAGTTTAATTTGCTTTTGGGCGAATCCGTTGAGGTTGCGGCCTTGTTTTCTGTAGTTGCGTAGCCTACACTTGTGACTCGAGTGTTAGAGGCACAGAGAGGTGACCTTGAGGTAGAATCCCTCTGGGAGAAGATCTCCAGTGGGAAGGTTGAGAAGGGTTTGATAGTGTATCCCAATCTGAGTGTGAGATACCGAGACCGTTTGTTTGTGCCGGAGTCTTGTCGAGAGGAAGTACTTCGAGAGTTTCACCATTCACGCCTTGCGGTGCATCCGGGAGGCACTAAGATGTATCGTGATTTGGGTTGCCAATTTTGGTGGCGGGGTATGAAGAGAGATGTGGCAGTGTTTGTATCTAAGTGCCTTACTTGTCAGCAAGTGAAGGCCGAACATCAGAAGCCAGCGGGTTTGTTACAACCCTTGCCTATAGCAGAGTGGAAGTGGGAGCACGTCACTATGGACTTCGTTGTAGGTCTTCCGAGGACTCAGCGGGGTAATGATGCTATTTGGGTGGTTGTAGACCGGTTGACTAAGTCGGCGCACTTCATCCCTATGCGCGTGAGAGATTCGGTAGATCATCTTGCCGACTTGTATGTTCAGGATATAGTGAGGTTGCACGGGGTCCCAGTGTCGATCATCTCAGATAGAGATCCGCGTTTTACTGCTAGGTTGTGGCAGAGTTTGCAGAGTGCCTTGGGCACTAGGTTGACCTTTAGCATAGCTTATCATCCTTAGACTGACGGGCAGTCTGAGCGTACTATTCAGATCCTTGAGGATATGCTTCGAGGTTGTGTTCTTGACTTTAGTGGGTCGTGGGAGAGGCACTTGCCCTTGGTAGAGTTTCCCTACAACAACAATTTTCAGTCGAGTATCGGTATGGCACCGTTTAAGGCCTTGTATGGCCGACCGTGTAGGTCTCCAGTTGGTTGGGCCGAGGTGGGTGATGCACCATTGTTGGGCCCGGAGTTGGTTTAGGAAACGACGGAGAAACTTGAGCTTATCCGTAGGAGGCTTGTTACAGCCCAGAGTCGCCAAAAGTGTTATGCTGACCGTAGGCGGAGGCCTTTGGCATTTGAGGCCGGTGATCATGTCTTTTTGAAAATATCACCTAGGCGGGGTTTGATGAGGTTTGGTAAGAGTGGGAAGTTGTCCCCTCGATTTATTGGCCCTTTTGAGATCCTTGAGAGGATTGGCGAGGTTGCCTACCATTTGGTTTTACTGCCGCAGTTGTCCGGAGTTCATGACGTGTTTTATGTTAGTACGCTTTGGAAGGACGAGCCGGATCCATCGCATGTATTGGATTGGACTGACTTAGAGGTTGATGAGAATGCCTCGTATGAGGAGAGACCGGTGCGGGTCTTGGATAGACGGGATCAAGTCTTGTGAGGCAAGACCATTCCCTCGGTAAAAGTTTTGTGGAAACATCACGGAGTGGAGGAAGCCACTTGGGAACGTGAATTGGAGGTCCGAGAGAAATATCTCGATCTATTTGTGGATGTTTGAGCGTATGTTGTATATTTTGCTGTATTGATAAACTTTAAGAGCATTGAATATGTCTTAAGTTGTAAAACATTGTATATGTTTTGGTTTATGGAGGTATTGTGAATTATGCCTTAAGAATGGAAGTTTATTTTAACATTTTGTATGTTAAATATGTTATAGAAATGCAATTGTATCATTAACATTGATTATGTTATGAAATTGTGGATCCTGGTATTGAAACTTGTTGAAATTCAAAAGAATGCATGTTGATAATGCATGTTGAAAATTATATTGTGAAATGCCTCTTGAATAGAGATGGAATGACCGGTAATGGGTCAAGTTGTTGAATTTTGACTTGTAATATTGTTGGGAATTGAGAAAAACATGTGTTTGAAAACTCATATCTAATTTCGGGGACGAAATTCTTTAAGGGGGGAAGGTTATAGCGATCCCGGTTCTTTCTCCTTTGGTTGTTGTATCCGGACTTAGGTTCCGTGGAGTTGGTTGTTGTATATACCTTGTTGTCATCCTTTAATTCCATATATTTGAGTTTTAGGATGTGTTGAGTAGGTTTGTTACAGGTTGGTTGTGAGTTTAAACCAATAGTTGCTGTCCAGAATTTTGCTCCTTCGCTCGAGCGAGGCTTTTGTCGCTCAAGCAAGATCTGTGTTTTAGATCCTTCGCTCGAGCCAGGGTTCCTTCGCTCGAGCGAGAGTTGGGTGATGTGTCTTGTGGCTCGAGCGAGAAGTCTTGCGCTCGAGCCTACGTCTGCGTCTGGTTCTGGACCTAAAAGTTGCATTTCTTGGCTCGAGCGAGCTTTCCTTCGCTCGAGCGAGCGAGCTGTATGTTTTGGCTTTCTTCGCTCGAGCGAGCATTCTGTCGCTCAAGCGTGCTTCTGGGTTGCAGACCTAAAGCTTCGAATTGTTGGCTCGAGCGAGGTATCTTTGTGTCTGGTCGGTCGAGAGACCACTCTTTCGCTCGAGCGAGCCTCTGTTATATCAGTACACAGCAGCTGTCCCCTTCATCATTTTTGATACACTTTTCACTCAAAACCCTAGATTCGGCTCTCTCTCTCTCTACACTTACCTTCTCTCTAGGGTTTCATCTATTTCTAGTGTGTTCCTACCCTAATCTCTTTGTAAGAAAGGTAGAGGGTCGTGTGCACTACATTTTAATCTGAAAAGTTGTGGATTTGGAGCACTTTGGGTTTTTACCATCTTCTCCTTTGGACTTCTAATTTCGAGGTAGGGATACCCTACTCCATCTTATGAGTTTTGTCATAAATTTTGGGATTTTGATTTGTTGGTGTTGTTGGGAAATTTTTTGGAAAAGTTAGGGTTTGATTTGTAATTTATAGAATGGGGGTTTTCAAAATGTTAAATCCCATGGGTATATGAGACCTTGGAAAATAAAATTATTGTTGTTATATTGATAAAATTGAACCTTATGGTTGATATTGAGAATTAGGGAAAAATGCCCTAGCTATGTGATAAATTAATTTGAATAATTAATTTGTGGGAATATGAAATTAAGTTGGAAATTATGAAATTGGAGAATTATAAAGTTGAATGGTGGAGTTGGGTAAATTAATCATTCACCTATGAAAATGTTGATATTATATCTGTTTAATGCATTTATTTTCTATTTAGAAATAACTGCTTGGGCATTTATTTTCTAATCAACTTCCTTTTCTATTTAACTTCCAGATACATCGTTAATGTACAGTGGTTTTCTTGAATAAACTTTTATTGTTAATTTTATACAACTTCGATTTTTATTTTTGTTGAACAAAAATTTTTAGTCAATTTCCTTTTCCATTCAACTTCCATTTTTCTTTAATTTCCAAATAGATCGTTAAGGTATGGTTGTTTCTTGAATTAACTTCCATTTTTACTTGTATTCAACTTCCATTTGTACTCAATTTCCTTTTCTATTCAACTTCCTTTTTTACTTAATTTCCAGATAGATCGTTAAGGTATAGTGGTTTTTGAAAGAACTTCCATTGTTAATTTTATGTAACTTCCATTTTTATTTTTATTCAACTTCCATTTTTATTCAATTTCCTTTTCTATTCAACTTCCTTTTTTTATTTAATTTCCAAATAGAACGTTAAGGTATAGTGGTTTCTACATGAAATTCCATTTTTATTTTTATTCAACTTCTATTTGTATTCAATTTCCTTTTCTATTGAAATTCCTTTTTTATTTAATTTCCAAATAAATCGTTAAGGTATAGTGGTTTCTTGAATGAACTTTGATTTTTAATTTTATACAACTTCTATTTTTATTTTTATTCAACTTCCATTTTTATTCAATTTCTTTTCCTATTCAACTTTTTTTTTTTTATATATAATTTCCAAAAGATTGTTAAGATATAGTGGTTTCTTGAATGAACTTCCATTTGCAATTTTGATGCAACTTCTATTTTTATTTTTATTCAACTTCTATTTTTATTCAATTTCAGTTTCTATTCAACTTCCTTTTTATTTAATTTCCAAATACATCGTTAAAGTATATTGGTTTCTTAAATGAACTTCCATTTTTAATTTTATGCAACTTCTTTTTTTATTTTTATTCAACTTCCATTTTTATTCAATTACTTTTTCGATTCAACTTATTTTTTTATATAATTTCCAAATAGATCGTTAAGGTATAGTGGTTTCTTGAATGAACTTCCATTTTTAATTTTATGCTACTTCTATTTTTATTTTTATTCAACTTCCATTTTTATTCAATTTCTTTTTCTATTCAACTTATTTTTTATATATAATTTCCAAATAGATTGTTATGGTATAGTGGTTTCTTGAATGAACTTCCATTTTTAATTTTATGCAACTTCCATTTTTATTTTTATTCAACTTCCATTTTTATTCAATTTCCTTTTCTATTCAACTTCTATTTTTATTTAATTTTCAAATAGATCGTTAAGGTATAGTGGTTTCTGGAATGAAATTCCATTTTTATTTTTATTCAACTTCCATTTGTATTAAATTTCCTTTTCTATTCAACTTCCTTTTTGATTTAATTTCCAAATATATCATTAAGGTGTAGTGGTTTCTTGAATCAATTTTTATTGTTAATTTTATGTAACTTCGATTTTTTTTTTATTGAACATTAATTTATATTCAATTTCATTTTCCATTCAACTTCCATTTTTATTTAATTTCCAAACAAATCGTTCAAGTATAGTCATTTCTTGAATGAACTTCTGTTTTAATTTTATGCAACTTCCATTTTAATTTTATGCAACTTCCGTTTTTATTTTTATTCAACTTCCATTGTTATTCAATTTTCTTTTCAATTCAACTTCCTTTTTTTTATTTAATTTCCAAATAGATCGTTAACGTATTGTAGTTTCTTGAATGAACTTCCATTTTCAATTTTCATGCAACTTCCATTTATATTTTTATTCAACTTCCAATTTTATTCAATTTAATTTTCTATTCAACTTCCATTTTTATTTAATTTCCAAATAGATCGTTAAGCTATAGTAGTTTCTTGAATGAACTTCCATTGTTAATTTTATGCAACTTCCATTTTTATCTTTATTCAACTTCCATTTTTATTCAATTTCCTTTTCTATACAACTTCCTTTTTTTATTTAATCTCCAAATAGATCGTTAAGGTATAGTTGTTTCTTAAATAAACTTCAATTTTTATTTTTATTCAACTTCCATTAGTATTCAATTTTAATTTTCTATTCAACCTCCATTTTTTATTTATTTTCCAAAAAGATCGTTAAGGTATAGTGGTTTCTTTAACGAACTTTTATTGTTAATTTTATCCAACTTCAATTTTTATTTTTACTGAACATCAATTTTTATTCAATTCCATTTTTATTTTTATTCATCTTCCATTTTTATTCAATATCCCTTTCTATTATACTTTTTTTTTTATATTTAATTTCCAAATATATGGTTAAGGTATAGTGGTTTCTGTAATGAACTTCCACTTTTAATTTTATGCAATTTCAATTTTTATTTTTATTCAATTTTTTTTTCTATTCAGCTTCCTTTTTTATTTAATTTCCAAATAGATCGTTAATGTATAGTGGCTTCTGTAATGAACTTCCATTTTCAATTTTGATGCAACTTCCACTTTTTATTTTTATTCAACTTCCATTTGTATTTACTTTCCTTTTCCATTCAACTTCCTTTTTTACTTAATTTCCAGATAGATTGTTAAGGTATAGTGGTTTCTTGAATGAATTTTTATGGTTAATTTGATGCAACTTCGATTTTTATTTTTATTGAACATTAATTTTTATTCAATTTCCTTTTCCAATCAACTTCCATTTTTATTTAATTTCCAAATAGATCATTAAGGTATAGTCGTTTCTTGAATGAACTTCCGTTTTAATTTTATGCAACTTCGATTTTAATTTTATGCAATTTCAATTTTTATTTTTATTCAACTTCCATTATTATTCAATTTCCTTTTCTATTCAACTTCTTTTTTATTTAATTTCCAAATATATCGTTAATGTATAGTGGTTTCTTGAATGAACTTCCATTTTCAATTTTGATGCAACTTCCATTTTTATTTTTATTCAATTTCCTTTTCTATTCGACTTCCATTTTCATTTAATTTCCAAATAGATCGTTAAGCTATAGTAGTTTCTTGAATGAACTTCCATTGTTAATTTTATGCAACTTCCATTTTTATCTTTATTCAACTTCCATTTTTATTCAATTTCATTTTCTATACAACTTCCTTTTTTTATTTAATCTCCAAATAGATCGTTAAGGTATAGTTGTTTCTTAAATAAACTTCAATTTTTATTTTTATTCAACTTCCATTAGCATTCAATTTCAATTTTCTATTCAACCTCCATTTTTTATTTAATTTCCAAAAAGATCGTTAAGGTATAGTGGTTTCTTCAACGAACTTTTATTGTTAATTTTATCCAACTTCAATTTTTATTTTTACTGAACATCAATTTTTATTCAATTCCATTTTTATTTTTATTCATCTTCCATTTTTATTCAATTTCCCTTTCTATTATACTTTTTTTTTTATATTTAATTTCCAAATAGATCGTTAAGGTATAGTTGTTTCTGTAATGAACTTCCACTTTTAATTTTATGCAACTTCAATTTTTATTTTTATTCAATTTTTTTTTCTATTCAACTTCCTTTTTTATTTAATTTCCAAATAGATCGTTAATGTATAGTGGCTTCTGGAATGAACTTCCATTTTCAATTTTGATGCAACTTCCACTTTTTATTTTTATTCAACTTCCATTTGTATTCAATTTCATTTTCTATTCAACTTCTTTTTTTTATTTAATTTCTAAATAGATCGTTAAGGTATAGTGGTTTCTTGCATGAACTTCCATTTTTATTTTTATTCAATTTCCATTTATATTCAATTTCCTTTTCTATTCAACTTCTTTTTTTATATAATTTCCAGATAGATCGTTAAGGTATAGTGGTTTCTTCAAAGAACTTTATTGCTAATTTTATGCAACTTCCATTTTTATTTTTATTTAACATCAATTTTTATTCAATTTCTTTTTCCATTCAAATTCCATTTTTATTTAATTTCCAAATAGATCGTTAAGGTATAGTCGTTTCTTGAATGAACTTCCATTTTAATTTTATGCAACTTCCATTTTTATTTTTATTCAACTTCCATTTTTATTCAATTTCCTTTTCTATTCAACTTCATTTTTTATTTAATTTCCAAATAGATTGTTATGGTATAGTGGTTTCTGGAATAAACTTTCATTTTCAATTTTCATGCAACTTCCATTTTTATTCAATTTCATTTTCTATTCAACTTCCTTTTTTATTTAATTTCCAAATAGATCGTTAAGGTATAGTGGTTTCTTGAATGAACTTCCATTTTCAATTTTGATGCAGCTTCCATTTTTATTTTTATTCAACTTCCATTTTTATTTAATTTCCTTTTCTATTCAACTTCCTTTTTTTTTTTTATTTCCAAATAGATCGTTGAGGTATAGTGGTTTCTTGAATGAACTTCTATCTTTATTTTTATGCAACTTCTATTTTTATTTCTATTCAACTTCAATTTTTATTTAATTTACTTTTCTATTCCACTTCATTTTTTATTTAATTGAGAAATAGATCGTTAATGTATAGTGGTTTCTTGAATGAACTTCCATTTTTATTTTTATTCAACTTCCATTTGTATTTACTTTCCTTTTCCATTCAACTTCCTTTTTTACTTAATTTCCAGATAGATCGTGAAGGTATAGTGGTTTCTTGAATGAATTTTTATGGCTAATTTTATGCAACTTCGATTTTTATTTTTATTGAACATTAATTTTTATTCAATTTCCTTTTCCAATCAACTTCCATTTTTATTTAATTTCCAAATAGATCATTAAGGTATAGTCGTTTCTTGAATGAACTTCCGTTTTAATTTTATGCAACTTCGATTTTAATTTTACGCAATTTCAATTTTTATTTTTATTCAACTTCCATTATTATTCAATTTCCTTTTCTATTCAACTTCTTTTTTATTTAATTTCCAAATAGATCGTTAATGTATAGTGGTTTCTTGAATGAACTTCCATTTTCAATTTTGATGCAACTTCCATTTTTATTTTTATTCAATTTCCTTTTCTATTCGACTTCCATTTTCATTTAATTTCCAAATAGATCGTTAAACTATAATAGTTTCTTGAATGAACTTCCATTGTTAATTTTATGCAACTTCCATTTTTATTTTTATTCAATTTCCATTTTTATTCAATTTCCTTTTCTATAACTTCTTTTTTTTTTTATTTAATTTCCAAATAGATTGTTAAGGTATAGTGGTTTCTTGAATGAACTTCAATTTTTATTTCTATTGAACTTCAATTTGTATTCAATTTCCATTTTCTATTAAACTTCCGTTTTTATTTAATTTCCAAATAGATCGTTAAGGTATATTGGTTTCTTCAATGAACTTTTATTGTTAATTTGATACAACTTCCATTTTTATTTTTATTGAACATCAATTTTTTTTTCAATGTCCTTTTCCATTCAACTTCCATTTTTATTTAATTTCGAAATAGATCGTTAAGGTATAGTCGTTTTTTGAATGAACTTCCATTGTTAATTTTATGCTACTTCCATTTTTATTTTTATTCAACTTCAATTTTTTTTTCAATTTCCCTTTCTATTCAACTTCATTTTTTATTCAATTTCGAAATAGATCGTTAAGGTATATGGTTTCTGGAATGAACTTCCACTTTTAATTTTATGCAACTTCCATTTTTATTTTTATTCAATTTCCTTTTTTATTCAACTTCCTTTTTTATTTAATTTCGAAAATAGATCGTTAAGGTATAGTGGTTTCTTGAATGAACTTTCATTTTCATTTTTGATGCGACTTCCACTTTTTATTTTTATTCAACTTCCTTTTTTTTATTTAATTTCCAAATAGATCGTTAAGGTATAGTGGTTTTTTTGAATGAACTTCCATTGTTAATTTTATGCAACTTCCATTTTTATTTTTATTCAACTTCCATTTTTATTCAATTTCCTTCTCTCTTCAACTTCCTTCTTTTATTTAAATTCCAAATAGATCGTTAAGGTATAGTGATTTCTTGAATGAACTTCCATTTTTATTTTTATTCAACTTCCATTTGTATCTAATTTCCTTTTCTATTCAACTTCTTTTTTTATTTAATTTTCCAGATAGATCGTTAAGCTATAGTGATTTTTTCAAAGAACTTTATTGCCAATTTTATGCAACTTCCATTTTTATTTTTGTTGAACATCAATTTTTATTCAATTTCCTTTTCCATTCAACTATTATTTTTATTTAATTTCCAAATAGATCGTTAAGGTATTGTCATTTCTTAAATGAATTTCCATTTTAATTTTATGCAACTTCCATTTTTATTCAATTTTCTTTTATGTTCAACTTCCTTTTTTATTTAATTTCCGAATAGATCGTTAAGGTATGGTGGTTTCTGGAATAAACTTCCATTTTAAATTTTGATGCAACTTCCGTTTTTATTTTTATTCAACTTCCATTTTTATTCAATTTCCTTTTCTATTCAACTTCTTTTTTTATTTAATTTCCAAATAGATCGTTAAGGTATAGTGGTTTTTTAAATGAACTTCCATTTTCAATATTGATGCAACTTCCATTTTTATTTTTATTCGACTTCTATTTTTATTCAATTTCATTTTCTGTTCAACTTCCTTTTTTATTTAATTTCCAAATAGATCGTTAAGGTATAGTGGTTTCTTGAATGAACTTCCATTTTCAATTTTGATGCAGGTTCCATTTTTATTTTTATTCAACTTCCATTTTTATTTAATTTTCTTTTCTATTCAACTTCCTTCTTTTTTTATTTCCAAATAGATTGTTGAGGTATAATGGTTTCTTGAATGAACTTCCGTCTTTATTTTTATGCAACTTCCATTTTTATTTCTATTCAACTTCAATTTTTATTTAATTTACTTTTCCATTCAACTTGATTTTTTATTTAATTGAGAAATAGATCGTTAATGTATAGTGGTTTATTGAATGAACTTCCATTTTTATTTTTATTCAACTTCCATTTGTATTCACTTTCCTTTTCCATTCAACTTCCTTTTTTACTTAATTTCCAGATAGATCGTTAAGGTATAGTGGTTTCTTGAATGAATTTTTATGGTCAATTTTATGCAACTTCGATTTTTATTTTTATTGAACATTAATTTTTTTTCAATTTCCTTTTCCAATCAACTTCCATTTTTATTTAATTTCCAAATAGATCATTAAGGTATAGTCGTTTCTTGAATGAACTTCCGTTTTAATTTTATGCAATTTAAATTTTTATTTTTATTCAACTTCCATTATTTTTCAATTTCCTTTTCTATTCAACTTCTTTTTTATTTAATTTCCAAATAGATCGTTAAGGTGTAGTGGTTTCTTGAATGAACTTCCATTTTCAATTTTGATGCAACTTTCATTTTTATTTTTATTTAATTTCCTTTTCTATTCAACTTCCATTTTCATTTAATTTCCAAATAGATCGTTAAGCTATAGTAGTTTCTTGAATGAACTTCCATTGTTAATTTTATGCAAATTCCATTTTTATTTCTATTCAATTTCCATTTTTATTCAATTTCCTTTTCTATAACTTCTTTTTTTTATTTAATTTCCAAATAGATTGTTAAGGTATAGTGGTTTCTTGAATGAACTTCAATTTTTATTTCTATTCAACTTCCATTTGTATTCAATTTCCATTTTCTATTAAACTTCCGTTTTTATTTAATTTCCAAATAGATCGTTAAGGTATAGTGGTTTCTTCAATGAACTTTTATTGTTAATTTTATGCAACTTCAATTTTTATTTTTATTGAACATCAATTTTTATTCAATTTCATTGTCCATTCAACTTCCATTTTTATTTAATTTCCAAAGAGATCGTTAAGGTATAGTCGTTTCTTTAATGAACTTCCATATTAATTTTATGCAACTTCCATTTTTATTTTTATTCAATTTCCTATCTATTCGACTTCCTTTTTTCTTTAATTTCCAAATAGATCGCTAAGGTATGATGGTTTCTTGAATGAACATCCATTGTTAATTTTATGCAACTTCCATTTTTATTTTTATTCAACTTCCATTTTTATTCAATTTCCTTCTCTTTCAACTTCCTTTTTTATTTAATTTCCAAATCGATTGTTAAGGTATAGTGGTTTCTTGAATGAACTTCCATTTTTATTTTTCTTCAACTTCCATTTGTATTCAATTTCCTTTTCAATTCAGCTTCCTTTTTTATTTAATTTCCGGATAGATCGTTAAGGTATATTGGTTTCTTCAATGAACTTTTATTGTTGATTTGATACAACTTCCATTTTTATTTTTATTGAACATCAATTTTTTTTCAATGTCCTTTTCCATTCAACTTCCATTTTTATTTAATTTCGAAATAGATCGTTAAGGGATTGTCGTTTTTTGAATGAACTTCAATTGTTAATTTTATGCAACTTCCATTTTTATTTTTATTCAACTTCAATTTTTTTTCAATTTCCCTTTCTTTTCAACTTCATTTTTTATTTAATTTCGAAATAGATCGTTAAGGTATATGGTTTCTGGAATGAACTTCCACTTTTAATTTTATGCAACTTCCATTTTTATTTTTATTCAATTTCCTTTTCTATTCAACTTCTTTTTTATTTAATTTCGAAATAGATCATTAAGGTATAGTGGTTTCTTGAATGAACTTCCATTTTCATTTTTGATGCAACTTCCACTTTTTATTTTTATTCAACTTCCATTTGTATTCAATTTCCTTTTCTATTCAACTTCCTTTTTTTTATTTAATTTCCAAATTGATCGTTAAGGTGTAGTGGTTTTTTGAATGAACTTCCATTGTTAATTTTATGCAACTTCCATTTTTATTTTTATTCAACTTCCATTTTTATTCAATTTCCTTCTCTCTTCAACTTCCTTTTTTTATTTAAATTCCAAATAGATCGTTAAGGTATAGTGATTTCTTGAATGAACTTCCATTTTTATTTTTATTCAACTTCCATTTGTATCTAATTTCCTTTCCTATTCAACTTCTTTTTTTATTTAATTTTCCAGATAGATCGTTAAGCTATAGTGATTTCTTCAAAGAACTTTATTGCCAATTTTATGCAACTTCCATTTTTATTTTTGTTGAACATCAATTTTTATTCAATTTCCTTTTCCATTCAACTATTATTTTTATTTAATTTCCAAATAGATCGTTAAGGTATTGTCGTTTCTTAAATGAATTTCCATTTTAATTTTATGCAACTTCCATTTTTATTCAATTTTCTTTTATGTTCAACTTCCTTTTTTATTTAATTTCCGAATAGATCGTTAAGGTATGGTGGTTTCTGGATTAAACTTCCAATTTAAATTTTGATGCAACTTCCGTTTTTATTTTTATTCAACTTCCTTTTTTATTCAATTTCCTTTTCTATTCAACTTTTTTTTTATTTAATTTCCAAATAGATCGTTAAGGTATAGTGGTTTCTTGAATGAACTTCCATTTTCAATATTGATGCAACTTCCATTTTTATTTTTATTCGACTTCCATTTTTATTCAATTTCATTTTCTATTCAACTTCATTTTTTATTTAATTTCCAAATAGATTGTTGAGGTATAGTGGTTTCTTGAATGAACTTCCAATTTTATATTTATGCAACTTCCATTTTTATTTCTATTCAACTTCAATTTTTATTCAATTTCTTTTTTTACTCAACTTCATTTTTTATTTAATTTCCGAATAGATCGTTAAGGTATAGCGGTTTCTTGAATGAACTTCCATTTTCAATTTTGATGCAACTTTCATTTTCATTTTTATTCATCTTCCATTTTTATTCAATTTCCTATTCTATTCAACTTCCTTTTTTTATTTAATTTCCAAACCGATTGTTAAGTTATAGTGGTTTCTTGAATAAACTTCCATTGTTAATTTTATGCAACTTCCATTTTTATTTTTATTCAACTTCATTTTTATTCAATTTCCTTTTCTACTCAACTTTCTTTTTTTATTTAATTTCCAAACCGATCGTTAAGTTATTGCGGTTTCTTGAATGAACTTCCATTATTAATTTTATGCAACTTCCATTTTTAATTTTTATTCAATTTCCTTTTCTATTCGACTTCATTTTTTATTTAATTTCCAAATAGGTCGTTAAGGTATAGCTGTTTCTTGAATGAACTTCCATATTAATTTTATGTGACTTCCATTTCTATTTTTATTCAACTTCCATTTTTATTCAATTTCCTTTTCTATTCAACTTCCTTTTTTATTTAATTTCCAAATAGATCGTGGAGATATAGTCGTTTCTTGAATGAACTTCCATTTTTATATTTATGCAACTTCCATTTTTATTTCTATTCAACTTCAATTTTTATTCAATTTCCTTTTCTATTCAATTTCATTTTTTGTTTAATTTCAACATAGATCGTTAAGGTATGATGGTTTCTTGAATAAACTTCATTGTTAATTTTATGTAACTTCTATTTTTATTGTTATTCAACTTCATTTTTATTCAATTTCCTTTTCTATTCAACTTCCTTTTTTGTTTTATTTCCAAATAGATCGTTAATGTATGATGGTTTCTTAAACAAACTTCATTGTTAATTTTATGCAACTTCTATTTTTTATTTTTATTCAACTTCCATTTTTATTCAACTTCTTTTTTTATTTAATTTCCAAATAGATCGTTAAGGTATAGTGGTTTCTTGAGTGAACTTCCATTTTTATTTTTATTCAACTTCCATTTGTATTCATTTTTCCTTTTCTATTCAACTTCCTTTTTTATTTAATTTCCGGATAGATCGTTAAGGTAGAGTGGTTTCTTCAATGAACTTTTATTATTAATTTTATGCAACTTCCATTTTTATTTTTATTGAACATCAATTTTATTCAATGTCCTTTTCCATTCAACTTCCATTTTTATTTTATTTCCAAATAGATCGTTAAGGTATAGTCGTTTATTGAATGAACTTTCATATTAAGTTCATGCAACTTGCATTTTTATTTTTATTCAACTTCCATTTTTATTCAATTCCCTTTCTATTCAACTTCCTTTTTTATTTAATTTCCAAATAGATCGTTAAGGTATAGTGGTTTCTTGAATGAACTTCCATTTTTAATTTTGATGCAACTTCCACTTTTTATTTTTATTCAACTTCTATTTGTATTCAATTTTTTTTTCTATTCAACATCTTTTTTTATTTAATTTCCAGATAGATCGTTAAGGTATAGTGGTTTCTTCAATGAACTTTTATTGTTAATTTTATGCAACTTCCATTTTTATTTTTATTGAACATCAAGTTTTATTGAATGTCCTTTTCCATTCAACTTACATTTTTATTTAATTTCCAAATAAATCGTAAGGTATGGTCGTTTCTTTAATGAACTTCTGTGACGCCCTCAAAATAAACCCATAATATCATACATTCAAGGTACAGAAAAGAGATATTATATTACAAGCATCTGAGTATTCTTACAAAATGTGTTACATGTTAGCAATAAAAGTAAATGCCCTATGGGCTTACAACCTTCCAAGTCAACACTTGGGTTACAAAAGAAGAGTACTAACTCAAAATACAAATTAAGCCCCTGGCTTGATACACATGTAATACAACAAAATTAACAAATAAGAATCTTCAACTCCCTCAACCTTCCAAGCTAAGGTCTCGGAGACGACATAACACCTGAACCTGAAAATGATGTCCCATATAGGGTGAGCCAACGCCCAGTAGAGATGTGCTAAACATAGTATGAACGATAACTAAAATGTCAGCAACTGATAAATGTTTAACTCGTACACAACAACTTATAATACTATTCAATCCCATGACTAATATATTCATGTTCTATTCCAGTTTCCATTTCCTATCAGATTCTCGATTTATAATTACGATTCAGAACTGGGCCAATCATTTTAAATGAGATCACATCTCATGGCTACGGTACTTCTATTTCAGGTGAGATAATAACTCATTTTAAACATTTCATACTTCATAGTAGATACACATTTTGGTGTTGTATCACAGTCAGACAAAACACTCCCATGCTTCTCAAATGATATTCATTTTAGTGCTATATCAAATCAAACAAGACACTTCCATACTTTCTAAATGATATACATTTTAGTGCTATATCAAATAAACACAGAAACACTTCCATACTTCACACCTGATACACATTGTAGTGTTGTATCAATGTCAAACAATTTCCGGTTTAGAGGTCCATCCCCCATCTTCCAATAAACCGTGGAGTACATCCCCCATCTCCTCCCACACAAAGCAATGTATATAAGCAGTTATCATGTACAAGTTCAATCAATCAATACAAATGATACACATTTTGGTGCTGTATCAATGTCAAGCAAAACACTTCTAGACTTCACAAATGATACACATTGTAGTGTTGTATCAATGTCAAACAATTTCCGGTTTAGAGGTCCATCCCCCATCTTCCAATGAACCGTGGAGTACATCCCCCATCTCCTCCCACACAAAGCAATGTATATAAGCAGTTATCATATACAATTTCAATTAATACATAAAATTAATGTATTCTTTCAACTGTCATATTCAATGACATGTCCAATCGATTAGTTTTAGTTTGCCTAATCATCATGCATTGTCTACAACAATCAAAATTACCCTCCACCGGTAGCCCAAGGCAATTATTTCTAAACAGATAATAAAAGCACCAACAAATAATTATCCGCATTTTCAAAAGTGAACGATTCATTAACCCGACTCCACTATTCCATCTCATAATGAACCACTATCATTATATTCAACTCAATTTCACAAATCCATAACATTCCCAAGTTAATTATACCAATTAATTTATACACAATTTAGGGCTTTATCTCCCTTTTCTCGATCTTGACCCCCAAGGGTCCAAATATTACCAAAAACATCAACATACTCATTTTGGAGCCCAAATGCACAGTTATGGTTCAAAAGAAACAAAACCCCTCTTTTCAAAATCACACATTTGAAACCCTAATTTCCCAAAATCCAAAACCATATATACAAAAGCTCATAATCTAGGTCGAAGCCCATAAAGATGAGTAGGAATCCCTACCTCAAAGATGAAACACAACGAAGAAGATGAAGGAAACGAAGATGCTCCAAATCCCGAAATTCTTGGATCAAAATATAGCCCTCAACGATCAATACACTTTTTGTAAAGGCCAAAGGAAAGGAGAATACCCTAGCTAGATCAAACCCTAGAGAGAAGGGAGATTCTAGAGAGAGGAGCTCTCAAAAATGGGTTTTTGAAAAAGTAGGAGAGAGAAAGAAAAGTGAAAAGTGATTTAAAATCACCCAGCGGATAACACATATACGCACGACTCGCTCGAGCGGAGAATAGAACGCTCAAGCGTCAAGCACAAAAATTTGGTCCTGCTCGAGTGCAAGGATTCCCGCTCGAGCGCCAAGAAACAAAAGCAAAACACATCCGCTCGAGCGTGAAAAACCAGTCCGCTCGAGCGCAGATTTTCATCTCCTAGAACTTTTCAGAAAAAGAACTACCCGCTCGAGCGCGACCGCTCGAGCGTAAGGAAACCCGCTCGAGTGTGAAAAACACACCTGAAGAAGTTTTGCAGAGGCACGAAATACTGGAAGGGTGTAAACCCCGCTCGAGCGCAAGAAGACCCGCTCGAGCGGACAATCAAAAACCAAGCTCCGCTCGAGCGCAGAATGACCCGCTCGAGCGTAACACCAAAATTCTGGGCAACAACACTAGAGACCAAAACTCAATCTACCTGTTCGAAACATGCCCAACACATCCTAAAACTCAAACATAAGGAATTAAAGGATGACAACAAGGTATACAACCACCAACTCCACGGAGCCAAGGTCCGGAATACAACAAATACAGAAAGGGAAAACCGGGATCGCTATAACCTCCCCCCCTTAAAGAATTTCGTCCTCGAAATTAAGAACACGCCAAAAGTACAAGGCCAACTGATCACACAACACCAACACCCGAGTACTAGGAAAGATTCTAACCTCATAACAAATTTTCGATCTACTATCACAAATGGAAGGGTTTACCAAGGAAACACGTTTCGAAAAAGAACAACACTCCGGTATACAAATATTCTACCAAAACCAAACCCTTCCCAAGATAAATCACCAAAACACCCGACTAGCGCTCCAAGCTAAGTCACTACTCAACAATTATAATTCCAAATAACAACCAACACAACTCTTTTGTATACATTTATGAGAAATTATTTTCTGATTCATGAGGCATTTCTCAAAAGTAATCAAGTTTTCAACGTTGACATTCCGAAACAATTTTTTGCATTTTTCATGCGAAACTCAAAAGTTTGGTAAATATTTTTCATAAACACGGTGTTACTCGTAACACATGACCACCTACAATTTGTTTGCCAAAGACTTCCCATTGAAATTTCTCAACAATATTACAATTCAATGTTCAACAACCTGACCCATTACCGGTCACTTTATCACTATTCAAGAGGCAATTTACAATATCTGCTACAACATGTATTTCTTCAAATCTAACAATTCCCAACATACATGGTTCACAATTTCATATCATAGTCAATGTTCATGATATATTTCCAGTTCTACAATACATTCAACATATGCAATGTTACATTAAACTTTCATTTCAAGGCAAGTTTCAAAATACTTCCATGAACCAAAACAAATGCAATGTTTTTCAACTTAAGACATATTCAATGCTCTTAAAGTTCAACAGTATACAACACATGCTCAAACATCCACAAATAGATCCGGATATTTCTCTCGGACCTGAGGTCTACTTACCCAAGTGGTTTCTCCCAAAGGTATTCAGACTTATACCGTTACCACTCAAACACGTCGTTTATAATTGGCCACAGCCGAACTCAGATATTCTCCTCAAATTATTTTCGAAAAAATAAGGGTCGCAAACTCACGTTTCGATTCAAAAATCACTTTAGTTTACAAAGAGTACTCAATTTCCCTCAAGCGAATTACAACGTAACCCACCCACAAAACCCGCCATACTCATAGTAATGACGCAATTCCCAAAAAAAAAATAGTACTATCACAATAGGGACTCCTAAACGTTTGAAGTTCCCAACAACGCAGCAACATAAAGGATAACTTTATACACCCCACGCCTTAAACCGCACAGACAAGACTGAATAAGTCGAAACGACTCTAACAGTGTGCCACACTTATTTCACACAATTTCACTACCTTACTCGTATTACCGCTAACCAAACTGGACAACGGACACTTATACCAAAGTGACCTAGCTATACCAAACCTCAAACCACGCGATTCCATCAGTAACCACACTATAGCCTTACCAAGGCATTCGCCTGGGATTCCCTAAGGTTAATCCCCTTCTCCACATCATCTAATAACAACATACGAACCACACACTAATACGCATCGTACTATGCAAAACTTCCTCATTTAGGGATTTCTCTCACCATCTCAACTGAACTCGAAGCAACGGAATTTGCATACCCCTTCCCTCGTATCGAGTTAACTGACAGGATTTGCCACACTACGACATTTACATTACTAAGTGACTGTTCGTACCGAACACAAGCAAACATAGCACCTTCATCCGCCAATGACCTATAGGGCCCACCCTTTGTTCCACATCCTATTTGTCATTCATTCCGAGAGTACAACCAAGACACTAGGTCTACGTGCCCAACAACCAGCCATTACTACTACTGAACAACTGCCTTGCACCGAACCCCGGTACAGTTGCATGTCGCCGATAAGGCTTCCAAAGACTCACCATCCTAACCTTCCAGAAGAGTAAAAGTCCTCACCCTCCTCGCTATTATCCCAAATCTCCATCCACAAACACCATACCACTGTGACTCCCTTCACGGGTCACACCCTAACTACAGGCTATACACCCAATCAACCCTCACGATAGCATCTCCTAACCTAACCAGTGCTAAGGTACAAACCTATCGCATTCGATCATAATAAAGTAGCCCAAAAACTTAGGAAACACCCATATACTACTACCCGAGATATAGCACCAGCTGCTTACAACACATCACTCCCCGATGCTAACAACCATACCCTCATATAGGGGCTAACACTCTCTCAATCGAAACAACCAACCAGTACATATGCCAATTTGGCAACGTTACGTACCACGAAGGTACAAGTCTATTCCTAATAAAATTATGCACTATGCCCTCGTAAAACACCATGTTAAATACATACTACACCTAGTATTAATCGCACACTTCACATCCCCTCGAGGAGTTCTCACAACAGTAGATCAACATCACTTTCACACATATAAGATCAATTAGATAACACTAATGAAATTCCGAACACCCGGCAAGTATAACTGTTCTTCTCTCCTAGTAATCCTGATTAAGATAAACATCTCTCAGTAATCCTTTCAAATTTGAAAACATGGCTCATCAGCCCTCATTTTTCCAAACCAAAACGCACGTATATAAATGCATTATTACCAAAGATTTTATGGTCTCACAACAACTTATTGCATCAATAAAACTTTTAGAGTCACTACATGCTCTAATCTGCCCATTTCAAGAAAATAGGTAAGCACAGGCACACATAACTATATATATATAGAAACCAACAACCCTGATGTTTCAACAATTCCAAAACACATTGGTTACACAACAGAACCCAATGATTACAAAACGATAATTCACCGATTACAAAACGGATCAGTCAAAACAAAACCACCCCATCGGTATTACCACTACTACCGTCCCTCATTGGACCACTAAAGTTAGTCATTCTCTGACCCAAGATATCCTATGAGCTTACAAGCCACAGACAAGAACTATTGGTGTGCCCCAACCGGCCACACTTGGAATAACTGCGAACTTCCCTCAATCGGGGCTTGGGAACTCGACTCCCCTGAGGCCCTCGAAATCTGGCCTGTTTGTCCCCCAAAACGATACTGCCCCTGCCCCGTCAAATAAGGCTGGACCCGACTAGGTTGTAAAACCCCCAAAGAAGCCCCCGGCTGCGTACAGAAACGTTGGATATGACCTGGTGTAGACACCCCATTTTTGACCGTCCTCAAGACTTGGACGTCACCGTTGGAACACTCGGTGATTATCCATGTTTGTGTTCGTTTGGAGTTCCCGGAGTTCTCGCTGGCGCGCCGTGCCTCAGGACCTCCGGACTCGACCGTTTGTGTTTGGTTTTGCACCAAACACTTGTGTTTTGCCTTGGAAGGGGAGAGAATGCTTTGTGAGGCATCCCTACACACCACCGGCTGGGGCTAGAGGCCACCGGCTGGCTAGTTTGTCTATCGGCACTATATTGTGCCGGTCGGCACTATTTTGTGCCGGTCGGCACTCTTTTGGGCGAAATGACCATTTTGCCCTGCCGACCACTGTGCACTTGCTTTCTGAGATATTTTCAGACAGCTGTGTGCAATTGGTTTCCCCTCCATACACGTGTATGGAGGGATGAGCTTGCTTAGGGACTAAGCTTGTAAGCTTTTTGCCTATAAGAGGGAAAGCTCTTCCCTTTGCTCAAGGGTTGGCTTCTTGAGAGACTTAACCATTGTTAGAGAGAGCCAAGGTCTGGTTTTAGGTTAGAATAGTTGTATCTATCCTATCTCTCTCTTTCCTTGCTTGTTTAGTACACTAGGTGCTTTAGTTCACACTATTGCACTAAAACACCTAGTGTTCCACCTCCTCCTTGCAACTGAGATTCTAAGGGCTGGTTCTTGGAGTTCTTGACTGATTTTGAGCTCAAGGAAGCATCAACCACAACCTTTGTGAGAGGTCTACAAGGGTGAGATACTAACCCCTTTTTCCCCCATTTTTGCACTCTATTTTTACTTGCTTTAAAGTAGTTTTTGAGCTTAGTGTTTGGCACATAAAATCTCTGTTTTTAAGTCCTCTTTATTGTTCATTAAGAGTGTTGTGAGGTTTGGGGAAGTTTGACCCCCCTTTAGGCTTTGAAAAGGCCCCATTTTGTGCTATTTTGGAGAGATCCGAGATTTTGGTGATAGGATCTCTTCACCACTGAAATCTTGAGGGATTTCAGTGGTGAAGAGCATGCCTCGAAGTCTCAAGAAGGAGAGGGCCACCCCTCTCCTTGGTGTCCTTGAAAAGGGCAAGTTTTGCTTCCTTATGGAGCTCCATGCTTGAGTGTGTGTTGAGCATGTTTAACTTGTTTTCCATGCTTATATTGCCATGTTATAACATGATTTCAAGTTGGTCTAGGCCTCCCATGCATGCTTAGTATGGTTGCCTTGTAATACCCCTTTATGCCTTAACATGCCTAGGTGGTGTGCCTCTATTTCTAACATGTTTTAGGCTTACATTTGTGAAGCTTTTGTGCTTACTTTAACATGTTCTAGGTCTGACCATAGTTATTTGGTTTGATTTTAGCATGCTTAATATAGCTCCTTTGTATTGTGGCTTGTTGGCCTCAAATGTGTGCATGTGTAGCATGTGTTGTTTGCATTATTTTGGTGGTTTGGGGCCACTTGACATGCAATTTCAGTCCCCTTGGTGTGCTTGTATGCTTGCCTTAATGGCCTTGTTAATGCTTTAGGAGCATGTGTTGTATGCCCTTTGTTTTGGCTTTAATGCATGCCCTTGATTTAATGACTCTTAGATGCCATCTAAGTAGCCATTTGGCTTTGTTTTGACATGCTAGAAACTTGTTTTAGGTTGATTAGTGCATGCCATGAATGTTTGTGCAAAGTGTGGGTTAATGCCCTATTAGCTTGCCTTAGCCTAAGGCCTTTTACATGCTTTGTTTGGCTTACTTGATTGCATGATTTGGCATCATGTTTTGCATGAATTTCAGAGCCTAAGTTGCATGCTAGTAGTCCATGATTAACTCATTTCAAGTGTGCTTGAATGTTGTTTGTTATGCCTAAGTGTAGGACCATGAATGCTTGCATGTGTGCATGTGTGTTTGGCCCCCTTAGCTTAGCACTTTGGCCCCTGTTTTGAGCCTTGTTAGAGCTGCCCAATTCATGTATAAGTCCATCCCATTGCTTAGTTTGCATACTTGCCTTGTATGCCTACTTGTATGCTTGCATAAGTGCCTTGCATTGTCCATACGGCATAGTAGGTAACATGCTTAGGACCCCATTGCATTGGCATGCATGCTAGGCCTCTTGAAGTGAAGTATGATAGAGGTTTGGCACCCCTTTTGTGTCTATGTGATTTGCATACATTTGAAAGTGAAGTTGCATTCTTGGTTCTTAGGGCCATCATGCATGGAAATGCGTGATTGGTGGTCCGGGAACCGAGGCACATACCCCCTTGAGTCAATAACATGATAGGGAATGTGTTTTGGCGCATAAATGGCTTAAATTGTATTGCCATGCATAGTTTGTCCTATGCTGCTATGAGTTGCAGGTTCTGCAGAACATTTTGTGCCGACCGGCACTTTTTAGTGCCGACCGGCACCCATTTTCCAGCCGATGGAACAATTCAGTGCCGGTGGCCTCCTCCTTCAGCCGGTGGAAGTTCTACCTAGCCGATGATGTCCCCCAGTGCCCTGAGAGGTACTTCTAGGACTTTGGTAAGTTTCTGTGGAGGAGAGCAGAGGAAACAGAGGCAATCCTTGCATGGCGGTGCGATTCCGAGCCAGCCCCGAACACGCGCTGCATCCGGCCCTCATCCCGAGGCGGTTTAATGCTTAATTAGATTAATTAATTTATTTTGTTAATTTAATTAATTTGTAATATTTAATTAGCTAGAGTAGTTAGTTATTTATTCGGTTTTGTATTATTATTTTGGTCCCTCCGTGCGAGGGCGAATTGTAATAAGTGTGTGTGAGTGGGTGTATGTCTTCCAACCCCCATTTCTTTCTATCCCTTTTATTTACCCGCTTTCGATGGTAGATTAGGGCATACTTATTTTTAGCATACCTTATGCAATGCATGCGTGCATTCATGCATTTGTTTACATGCATCGGGCTCGGCACATCATGCAAACTGCATTGTATTTCAATTCCAAATTGAATACGTGATAGTTGTTGCATTTCATGTGCCATGCTTAGGGTAGCCGAGCCTGTCTGGATTACATCCCTGTATGCGATGCATTAGCCACTTAACATGAACTAGGTCATGCATGTTTGCTAACCGGGTCATTGTTTTTTTTTTTTTTGGCACGGAGTACGATGTAAGTTTTTACGCTTTAGCATATCGCATGCGTGTGAATGCTAACATGACAGTATGCTTGCCATGCGGCTAAGTGCTTATGTGATAAACTGCTTGAATGCCTGTGGGTGGAGATTGGATTACTTGAGTTGGGAATACTCATTGAAATCCGTGTTTTAGCCTGCTCGCGAGTAGCAATTTCAAATTGTTTTCCAAACAAGACGGATATGCAATGCTTACTTCCAAATTAGGCGATCTAGTCTATACTTGTTTGCTGTGCGCACAACATAGTAATTCTAGGCTAATAACCGGAATAAGAACGCATAAAGTTTTCAAAATTGGATATCACGGTTAGTAGAGGCCGGTCTTCGGACCGGGCGAAAGGGGGTGCTCATAGCTGACCTTCCCCGATCGTACCCAAGCTCCCGAGCCAAGATCACTTTGGTGATGACGGACACGTGGCCTTCGGCACCGAGTCAGGGTTTCCTAAATTCCCCATTTTAAAAATATTTAGGTGGCGACTCTGTAATCTGGCAAAGCAGTCCATGTTTGGCACTACTTTTTCAAAAATCTGTTTTTCTTCAAAACGATTTGCCGGATTTGGACTCTTTGGTTCAGATTTAGAACCGCGACACAATCGAGAGTCCGAACTGTAGCGCGAGGTCCCCCGCGGACGTGTTACAGTTTCTGGCGACTCTGCTGGGGAGTTTAGAGAGCTTGACTCGAACGCGTGATATCCTGTTTTGACTACGCTTATGTGTTTCTTTGCATTGCATGTGCATTGGTGCGCCTAGGACACAGTGTTGGCCATCTGCTATTCCTGAGCGGTTTGCCGGAGGCTTGTCTTGTCAAGGCATGACCATAAGGCTGACCGGTTGCGGGCTCTGCCAGTATGGGAACACAAACCCCGGTTTTACCGGGGCACCCTTTTTGACCATTCGACCTAGTGCATATTCGGAATCCATAGTGACCATTCCAGACTAGGACAGGTTGCTTTACCCGATATAGGTTGTTTGAAACCGCTGCGTGCGTAGTGAAACCCTAGCTCCTGACAAAAGGACAGGGAAACCCTACCCCAACATAGGGGTGTATTGGCCCTCTTTTATCTGCTATGTGCTTTTAGAATGCATCTCTGCAGGGAGAACGCACATATCAGTTTGCAATCTTTGATATTGGTATTTGGCCCGAGAGCACCAGTGTCAGTTTTTGGGGAATCAGTTATATCCGCGGGTATCAGTTCAGTTTTGAACAGTGAATCTGGGGAACAGTGATCAGCAGTATAGTACCGTTGTTTGGCTACACCCGTGTTTGATCTGTCTGGGGCTGAAGTACCGTTTGTCTTCTGTTTCATGGGGGGTTCAGAGATTCAGAGAGTTGGG
>JAPPVO010008214.1:0-14635 GCA_030407325.1 Camellia japonica | reverse complement strand
TTCAATCAGTGTGTGCTGGTGTTCACCTTCAATTCGGACTGTGTGTTCAGAAAAAATCAGTGTTTGGGCTGCGTGTTCAACTCTCAATCAGTGTGTGCTGCGTGTTCACCTTCAATTTGGGCTGCGTGTTTCAATCAGGTGTGTGCTGTGTGTTCACCTTCAACTCGGACTGTGTGTTCAGAAAATCAGTGTTTGGCTGCGTGTTCAACTCTCAATCAGGTGTGTGCTGCGTGTTCACCTTCAATGTAGGCTGCGTGTTCAACTCTCAATCAGTGTGTGCTGCGTGTTCACCTTCAATTTAGGCTGCGTGTTCAACTCTCAATCAGTGTGTGCTGCGTGTTCAACTCTCAACAGTGTGTGCTGCGTGTTCACCTTCAATTCGGGCTGTGTGTTCAAAAATCAGTGTTTGGGCTGCGTGTTCAACTCTACAATCAGTGTGTGCTGCGTGTTCCACTTCAATTCGGACTGTGTGTTCAGAAAATCAGTGTTTGGGCTGCGTGTTCAACTCTCAATCAGTGTGTGCTGCGTGTTCACCTTCAATTCGGGTGTGTGTTCAGAAAATCAGTGTTTGGGCTGCGTGTTCAACTCTAAATCAGTGTGTGCTGCGTGTTCACCTCTAGCTCGGGCTGTGTGCTCAGAAAATCAATGCTTGGGCCGTGTGTTCAATTCTCAACCAGTGTGTGCCGTGTGTTCACAATCAATTTATGGGGAGTGTTCAGAAATTCAAGTGATTGAACCGTGTGTTCAGAATGCAAACAGAATGCATGAAAAATTCATAATATGTTGCAGAAAAGGTAAAAACGAAGTAAATACCTCTCGTGCCTCATGGGAGAGGTGATACTCTGGCTCCCGCAGAAGGAGATCCGGGTGCTCGCTCGTCGAAATCGGTGAAGTGATAAAAAACAGCCCGCGGAAGAATATGTGCCGGTGGGTCGTACCTCTCGGGTATGAAGGGTCGAACCCTTGGAGGCAGAGCCATGATATTGGGATCACCTCCGGCGTCCGGAGGACCTCTACCGTGGGGGAAATGACCAGCCATTTCAGAGAAAATTTACAAAAGGAGCAAAAATGAGCCAAATTGGAAAAAGTCAACAAAAGTCAACTCTCGGGAAATGAAAAAGTCAACAAAAGTCAACTCCCGAGAAAATCTTCCAAATTTGAGACAAACTCACCTCAAGTGGCGAAAATGAGAAAAGAAGCCCGAAATCAAAATTTAATCGGTTCAAAGTGCTTAAAACTGAAAGATTTCGCGAAAACAACTTGCGTGGACGTTGGAAACGCGTATAGAGCTCAGATCTGAGAAGAAGAAAATGGTTTGGAAGCGTAGAGGAGGTGTTTTCGGAGCTGGAGTTATGAGGACAAGAGCTTGGCCGAAGGATTTAAAGAAAAGAGAGTGGAAAGTACAAAATTGCCCCGAATTTGGCAAAGTGGCCGGCCGGCCACTTTTTCTGGCAGGCCGGCCATTCCCTTTTCAAAAAACTGGGCGGTGGCCTCCCTCTCCCAATAAAAATGGCCGGTGGTGTTCCCCACATGCCCCCCAAGGTCCCTGCAAATTGTAGGGAGGATTGGAGTCCCCGGGACCTGAAAAAGTACAAGAGAAGTGCACTTTCTGTCGCGAAATCGCTCCGCCGGAACCTCAGCTTCAACTTCCGATGCGTGTCTCATCATTACTCATCGAAAGTGAGATATATCCTTTTGAACATGTTGTAACCTCTCCGGGAGGTGAACCGGAGGCCGCAATCGAGTCTCCCTCGCCGAAACGCGCATTTCCTTGCTCGTTGTTTTATGACAAACATACATCCTGGTTTACGCTTGTTCTGCATTATCATGCACATAACTTGCATTCTCATGCACATACTTGCATTGTTATGCATCTCTTTGATATCACCAAGCCTCCGTGCTTAAACTCGCGTTGTCACGCGCGTTCTTCCCGCATTGCGATGCACTTTTCCATCGACACCGCGATTGTCTGCATTCGATATCACATTGAACATATGTTGTTAGATATTGTGCTTGTTGAGTTTCTTTCTTTTGCAGGCACGATATTGTATGTACGGTTCATTTGAAGCTGGTGCGACCAGACGAATCGCGCAGGTATCGTATCTTCTCCATTGTGAGACGCGACGAGAATTGAATAATTCTCTGCATTCCTAACTGCATGAAATGTAGTTGTTGCTTTGCATTCTTGCTTAAAACTGTTGCATCTATTTGCGAATACTTGCTTCATTACAGCTTGCTGCATTTGCATGATCACAAGTTACATCTGGCTTGTGCATATCGTTTTGCATTTTGCCCCTGCCTGCGGGCACATCTTCTGCTCATCTTGTATGCTGTTTGTCTAAGTCTTCGGCCTTGTCAAAAATGGGTCGTCTCTGGGCTTTGACATTCACTCCCGTCACTTGTGACTTTCGAGCTCTGTCAAGAGGGGCAACTGTAGACACCCCATTTTTGACCGACCTTAAGACTCAGACGTCACCGATCGAGCTTGGTGATGTTGCATATCGTGCTCGTTCAGAGGTTTCAGAGTCTCGGCTGCGAACCTTGCCTCGGACTTCCGGACTCTTTCATGCTTTGCCTCGGTTTGCGAACCAGGCTCTGTTTTCTCTGTTTTCTCTTCCGAAGGGAGGGAGAGGTCTCGTAGATCATCTCTCAGTGGCCGTAGGACGTTTCGTGGTCGTAGGCCATTTTGCCCGTTTGGAGTCCGGTTCCGGTTTTTCGGAGGCGTTGGCCGTGTGCCTCGGTTCGGGACTGCTTAACCACCTCCGTTTGCTCCGATTTTTGGCATGCATCTTATTTACTCCCTTTTGAGGGACACTGTGGTCCGAGAGACAACTTCGTGGTCGAACACCACTCCGGTGCCTAACAGTCAGTTTTCGGGGCCCCGGGCTGCGCGTTTCGGCCCCCGAACCTTCATTTTGCATCGGTTTGAGTTCATTTTTGGGAGGGACCTCTGTTTCATTGTTAGGAAGGTCGTAGAAGAGTGGGAGACCAGTAATTGTTCTGACAACCAGTTTTATTCCTCCATCGCCCTCCGTCGCCCGTTTTTCTCACTTGAAAGCCAATGTTGACCACTCTTGGGCCACTTTTTCTAGCCCTAAACCACATACTTTGTTTGTAGACACCTGGGAGGCCACCAATATCACATGGCCGGCCAGTAATTGTTGTGTGACCCTTTGAACCCCTCCTAAAAGTGGCCTTTTCTCTCTCCTGGTTCACTTTCTCCAGTTTTTGACCACATGGTTGTGTTGTGCACACATGGGAGGCCCTCTTTTTGGCATGGCCGGCCATTAATCTTCATTGACCCTTTTGACCCTTGGCCGGCCGGCCATGGGGAAGGCCGGCCGGCCACCTAAACCTAGAAAACCAGCCGGCCATGATCCTCTCTCCAGGTACTTTACAAAAATGCCTCTGTTTCCCCCCAGATTTTGTATCCGGGGGGCCAACTTTGGGGGGAAATTTGAATTCCATTTCCCCCTTTTCTCCCCCTCTCTTGCCTATATCCAGCCCTCCAGCTCCCTTTGGAGGGTTAGAAAGTTTGGTCTTGAGCTCCTACGTGCATCTCTCTTCTCTCTACACTTCAACCCTCAAAACCTCTCAAATCCTACCCCTTTCTACACCACCACATAGCACCACCCCCCCCTCCTTTCCAACACTTGGAGTTGGTTTTCAGAGCAAGGAGCACTTTTCTCAAGCCAAGAGGTGTTGAAGTTTGGTCTTCAAGGGTAAGTCACTTTCTCCTCTTTCTTGCCTCATTTTGGTCTATATTGAGCTCTTTGTGCTTGCATTTTTGGGCTCCGACCCTAACTGAAAATAGCATTATTTGAGGTCTTTTCATGTTTTTTTAGGGTCCTTCCATGTTTAAGGTCTCTAACTACCACTTACTTCTTTACCTCTCTTGTATGCCTCTTTCTTGCATAGTATTTTAGGCTCATTTTTAAATTGTTTTGAGCTTGGTTATAAACTGAAAAGTGGATTATTTTGAGCCCTTCTTCAACATTGTTTAAGGGCTCTTCACTATTTGAGATTTCCTTTTGCCACTTGCCTCTTTATCCCTCTTTCGGCCTTATTTTTGCATGTTTTATTAGCCTTGTGCTTGTATTTGGGCTCTGGTCTAAACTAAAATAGCCTTATTTTGACCCCCTCTTAATGTTGATCAAGGGACTTTTCTGTTTGAAGCTCCCTTTTGCTCTTGTGTTGTTTAAACCTTTTTTTAGGCCTTATTTGCATAGTATTTTAAGCTCGCATGTGCACTGTTTTGGGTTTGGTCACTAACTGTAAAATACCATGTTTTGGCCCCTCTTCAACTTTGTTGAAGGGCCCTCCTCTGTTTGAGGCCAGCAACATCACTTGCTTCTTTGTCTCCCTTTTGGCCCATTTCTTGCATAATAGTTTAGCCATACTTGTGTTTGTTTTCGTGGCTGTTGTAAACTGTAAAGGCTTCATTTGAGCCCCTCTTCGACTTTGTTGAAGGGATCTTGGCCATTTAGGGCCAGAAGCTGCTACTTGCTTCATTATCTCTCTTACGGGGCCATTTTTGCATGCTAGCTGGTCCTATTTGTGTTCACTGTTTGGCCTTGCTTAAAACTGTAAATATGCTTGTTTTGGGACTGTCTTGATTCTGTCTTCACACTTCATGTTCAAATAATGCATGCTTTGCATAGCCATAGGTCATTCCATGTACCTAATTTCATGTTTCGGGTCTCATTCCATGTATCGAGTGCCATGTTTCCATGTTTGGGGCTGTTTTGCACATATTTTGCTACTGAAATTTCATGCTAGTATGTCATATTCCATGCCTTGCCATGTCTGTTAGAGTGGCATTTGGCCTTAGGGTCGGTCCTCGGTTTGCGTGCACGTGAGCACGCATTTGAGTGTCTCATTTTCATCTTATGGCCTCCTATGTGAGTGTGGCTGAGGTCCACTTGTGTTGGTGTAAGCCCATTATGCATTGTGTATGCTATTTCATTTCACAACATTGTGTATGCTAGGTTGTATATTAACGCATTGTGTATGCCATGTTACCTCGTGCATCGTGTATGCCATTTCATAGCATTGTGCATGTTAGGTTGTATCTTAGTTGCATCCATGTATGTCACGTATATTGCATTGTGTTTGGGATAGGAGTTAGCCCGAGCACGGGAAACGAGGTACGTTTCGTACTCCGAGTGACGGAACGTGTCTCAATTCCCAGTCACCGACACTCCGAATTGTCCATGATGGAGTTAGGTCCTAGTTGTATTTTCATGTGCATTCATTCCATATTGAGTTGTGCAATTCGACTCCTCGGCCATCATGCATCGAGATGCGTGATTGGTGGCACGAGGATCGAGGCATGCATACATTTGTGAAAATACATTGCCATGCCCCTTTCTTGCTCTCTGTTGCAGCAAATCAAGAATCAGCAGTCTTCCAGGGCTTGGCGCACTTTCCAAAAATTATTGCAAAACAGAGGCTAGTTGGGGCATCACAGTGGATTTCCGCGCAAAGGCAACCCGGATATGCATCATTCATCATCTGAAGAAGAGTCAAGGCAGTCCCTGGCTTGCATGCCAGTTTATTGTTTTCTTAGTTAATTTGGTAATTAATTAGGATTCTTATACATATTTAGACTGTATTATTTATTCGGACTGTACTATTCATTTGGGAATGTATATTATTCGGACCCTCTGCGCGGGGGCATAATTGTAATAAGTGTGCGTGAGTGTGATGTATGTCTTCCAACCCCACGTCTTTCTTCCCTTTTATTTACCCGCTTATGATGGTGAGATTAGGGCATATTTCAATTAGCATACAGTATGATAGCATGTTTGCATTCATTCATCTGTTTTGCATGCACCGGGCTCAGCGCATCATACTAACTGCATTTGTATTTCAATTCCAAGTTGAATACTTGATAGCTGTTGCATCTCATATGCCATGTTTAGAATAGCCGAGCCTGCTATAGTTGCATTTTCGCATGTGTTGCATTAGGCATTTCTGTATAATTAGGATCATGCATGGATTTCTAATCAGTTTCTGTTTTGGCTTGGAGTACTCGGTGAGTTTTATGCTTTAGCATCCTTGCATGCGTGTGAGTGACTGCCATGAATAGCATGCTTACCATGAGGCTATGTGCTTATGTGATATAACTGCCTGAATGCCTGTGGGTGAAGGTTGGGTTATTTGAATTGGAACAAATCATGAACTGTGAGTTTTAAGCCCACTAGATAATGGCAAAAACATGTTTTCTAAGCCCACCCGAGAGTGGCAAATCCACGTCTTAGCCTACCTGCGGGTAGCACCATCAAACCATTTTCAAACAAACAAACATGAAATGTTTTGTTCCAATTCAGGCGGCCCGGTCTATACTTGTATGACATGCGCATCACATAGTAAATCTAGGCTAATAACCGGAATAAGAACACATAATGTTTTCAAAACTTGATATCATGGTTAGTAGAGGCCGATCTTTGATCAGGCGAGTGTAGACACCCCATTTTGACCGGCCCTAAGACTTGGGCGTTTTCTTTTGACCACCCTCACCAGAAAATCAAATTAACATTTTTAATCTCAAACCTCACCTATTTTGGCCAATTTTGTAATTTGTAGTATTTTATAATATTTTATATTTTGGTGTGTGTACATATATTTAGGTGTTTTATATAAATTGATAAATATTATAAACTAAAGAAAAAAAATAAAAAAAATAAAAAATAAAAAAAATAAAAAAAAAATATAAAACAAAAAAAAAATAAAGGAGAGCATATTTGGCATGTGATATGGGAGATGGAATATATGATATGATGATGTTTTGGTGGTTGACAGACAGAAGGCATTTCGAGGAGTGGAGGCTGAATCAGACCATCATCAACATTTGGGGGGTGATAGATTTGTTTAATGAAAAAAAAACAACACAGGCATACAGATCAGGGGGAGGCACACTCATCACAGATTGACACCCATTCAATACACATGCACCGCAATATAATCTCTTTCTCTCTAGAGACCATACCTTGACAGCCATCTCTATCTCTCTCTTTCTAGAGACCACACCATGACTCACACATCTCTTTCTCTCATGGAGCTTGAGACACCCAACAGACCCAGCTGATAAACACAGGAGACACAGCAGAGAACAGTCCTCTCTCTCTCTCTCCCTCTCGGCTTGGAGAGGAGGAGGGGAGCTTCACCATGCACACACAGCTTCACACATACACACACCTCACTCACCACGGCTAACACTCTTCACACACACGACGGCTAACACAGCCTCAAGAACTCACACACCCACGGGAGAGAACCACGGCATGCACACGGATCACACACACACTGACCATGGACTGAGGCACACACATGGAAGCTCGGCCATACACCCACACAATCTGATCTCACACTCTCTCCCTCTCGGCTCTCTCAGAGCACACACCCAGCATCTCTCTCTCTTTCCTCCCCCTCTCTCGGCAGAACCAGCCAGCATCCACAGCTCCAGCCCCTCTCTCACATGCCACGGCACTACCACCACCTCATCCACAGACCAGCCCATCTCCACATGCAACACAGCACCTCTCTCACTAAAATACCCACGGCCATCACTGCACTCACCTGGACACACACGGCACCCACAACACCACATCACACCATACATTCACAACACAGGCAAGCATGTAGAGGCACACAACAAAGACACACGGGGGGGAGGAGACACAATAAACACCCAACACACACCCTCGACACATGCCTACACTGCACTCACCTGGACACACACGGCACCTCACAACACCACCATCACACCATACATTCACAACACAGACAACATGTAGAGGCACACAACACACAGACACACGGGGGGGGAGGAGACACCATAAACACCCAACACACACACCATCGGCACCATGCCTACACTGCACTCACCACCCACGGTTATCTCTCACCCAGCTCACCTATACACCCAGCAACATCTCACATATATTGACTCACCACACAACACCCACATGCACACACATGGACACACCCACTGAAAAGAAAGGGGACTCTCTCTCTCTCTCTCTGGGCAACTCTCTCTTCGGTTTCTCTCTGCATCACCCAACTTCTGGACACTTCAAATGTGGCCACAGGTCACTTGTGCATGATGGGCATTTGGCAAGGAGTAATTGTTGGGCCACGTGAGCAACTATGGGCTATTTATGTTTTGTGTTTTGATCCCACCCAAGGTTCGAGTTAGTCGGTGGGTTAAATTAGTGCTGGATGTATGCATGTGGATTACAGTTTGGCCCATGTAAATTGTACTGGATTTAGGCCCTTTTCAGTGGGCTCAATTTGCTGGCTTCCTCGGTTTTCTTGAATCAATTCTGTAGACACCCCATTTTTGACCGACCTTAAGACTCAGACGTCGCCGATTGAGCGCTCGGTGATGTTACATACTGTGCTCGTTCAGAAGTCTCAGAGTCGCAGCCGTGCGCCCTACCTCCGGACTTCCGAACTCTCTTCTATGCCTTGCCTCGGTTTGCGAACCAGACTCGATTTTCTCTGTTTTCTTTCCTGAGGGGAGGGAGAGGTCTAGAAGATCATCTCTCAGTGGCCGTGGGCTACATTTCGTGGCCGTAGGCCATTTTGCCCATTTCGGAGCTCGGTTCTCGGTTTTCGGAGCCGTCAGGCCATGTGCCTCGGTTCGGGACCACCCGACCATCCGATTCCTCCGGTTTTGGCATGCATCTCATTTACTCCCTTTCAAGGACACTGGGGTCTTGGATACCCACTTCGTGGCCGCGAATGCCACTTTCGGTGCTTAATGGCCGGTTTTCGGGCCCCGAACCTCGCGGTTTGGCCCCGAGCATTCGTTTTGCATCGGTTTTTGTTCATTTTTGGCAGGTACCTCTGTTTTATCATAACGAGGGACACTGGGGTCTTAGATACCCACTTCGTGGCCGAATGCCACTTTCGGTGCCTACAGCCTATTTTCGGGACCTCGAACCGCGTGTTTTGGTCCCCGAGCATTCGTTTTGCATCGGTTTTTGTTCATTTTTGGCAGGTACCTCTGTTTTATCATAAGGAAGGTCACTGGAGGGCGGGAGGCCAACAATTGTCCAAGCAACCTGTTATGCTCTTCCGGCGCCCCCCGGTGCCCGTTTTTCTCACTTCCGGGCTAATGTTGACCACCCTAGGGCCATTTTCTTCGAGCCAAAACCACATATTCGTGTTGTACACACATGGGAGGACACTAAAAACCCATGGCCGGCCAGTAATTCTTCTTTTCATTTTTGACCCTCTTTGAAAAGTGGATTGTTGTTTCTCTTGGTTCAGAGTTGCCAATTTCCAACCATAGGGTCTTGTTGTACACACATGGGAGGACACCACCCTTTGGTGGCCGGCCAGTAATTATCACTTTCCATTTTTACCCTTGGCCGGCCGGCCATAGGGGGTAGCCGACCGGCCACCTCCAATAAAGGTGGCTAGCCGGCCAGCTTCCTTGGGATGTGAGCTTTCCAGCTGTGCCTCGAATTTCCCCCAAAAATATCTCTCCAGGGGACCCCCAATGGAGGGAAATATAGAGCTCATTTCCCTCCATTCCAAGAGAGACTACTCTCTTCCCTTCTTGCACACATTAGTGTCCTCCCACCTCAAGAACACAAGGCACAAGTGTTGATTGAAGCATACATATACATCCAACTCCATTTTCTTCAAGTTTTGGGGCCTTTCTTCATCATCTCCAAGCACCACCAACACCACCATTTCCAGAAGCAAGGAGGAGTTCTTAAGAGGCTTAGAAGCAACTTCCTTCAAGCAAGAGGTAGCAAAAGTGTTGTCTACAAGGGTGAGTCTCAAAATCCCTTTTTTTATACCACTTTCTTGCTTCAATTCTTAACCCTACTTATCACTGTTTTGAGCTCTGACCTTAACTGAAAGTGGTTCTCTTTTGATCTATTCTTGATGTTTGTTTAAGGGCTCAACACTGTTTGAGCTCTCCCATTGCACTTGTTCAATATCCTCTTATACTATTATTTTGCATTGAATATTTGGCCTATGTGTAATCTGAGTTGGAGCATCTCATGAACTGATATTGTGCTTATTTTGAGGCCCTATTAAATGTTGAAGAAGGCTCAACCTTGTTTTCATGCTCCATGTGCAAGTTGCTTTGAATCCATGTTTTACCCTTGTTTTTTGCATGAAATATTAGGCCTATGAGTGATCTGATTTCGAGCATGACATAAACTGTGAGTGGGCACATTTTGAGCCCCTCTTCAACATTGAAGAAGGGCTCGACCCTTTTTGGCCTCTCTATCATACACTTGCTTCATAATTTCTCATATTTACCGTAAACTTGCATGATTTATTTGACCTACATGCAGTCTGTTTTGGAGCATGTCATGAACTGTGAGTGAGCTTATTGTGTCTCTCTACAACATTTTAGAAGGGATCAATCTTGTTGGGGGTCTCCATGTTATACTTGTCTTTATATCCTCTTTGGCCCCCATTTTTGCATACTTTTTAAGCTTATCTAGCTTCTGATTTCAGCCATCATCAGTACTGAAAAGAGTCGTATTTTGATCTTCTTGACATATTTCATTAAGGGTCTTTGCTAGTTTGATGAATGTTTAGGGTACGTCATGTTATAGCCTTATGTATCCTCAATCTTGCATAGCATTTTTACCATGTTTTACTGAGTTGGGGATGTCAATACTGTAAATGTTCATATTTTTAGTCCCTCTTCAGTGTTGTAGAAGGGTACTTTTCCATTTGAGCATTGCATGTATCACTTGCTTCAATACCCCTCTTTTGGCTCGTATTTTTGCATGCTATTGTTGCCTTATCTATGCTTGCCATTTAGCCCTTTTTGTGACTGAAAAATACTATTTTGGGGGCTGCCTTGCTACTGTTTTGCATGTCATGTACCAATTATGCATGTTTAGTATGGCTATAGGCCATTCCGGGTGCTTATTATCGCATTTCGGGACCATTCCGGGCATTTGGTATCATTTCCCCACCTTTCGGGACTGTTTTGCATCATTTGTAAGTGCTGAAATTCCATTTGCATGTTTGCATATCACTTTCTATGTCATTTCATGCTTTAATCCATTGCCTCGATTTGCGCGCCCGTGTGCACGCATTTCGAGGCATCTCATTTTCAGCCGACGGCCTCCCGTGTGAGTGTGGCTGAGGCTCTCTCATGTTGGTATAAGTCCATTCAGAATTCTGTATGCCATTTTCACATCATTGCATCCCGTATGCCATTTTCTCGATTTGCGTGCCCGTGGGCACACACTTCGAGACATCTCATTTTAGCCTCATTACATATCACTTCCATGTCATTTTGCATTCTGTATGCATCGCCTCGGTTTGCGCGCACGTGGGCACGCATTTCGAGGCACTTCTTTTTTTATCCGACGGCTTCTTATATGAGTGTGGCTGAGGTCCACTCGTGTTAGTGTAAGTCCAATTTGCATTGCGTATGCCATTTTATGCCTTAGGATCATTTTCTCGGTTTGCGTGCCCGTCTGGCACGCATTCCGAGACATCTCATTTCATAGCATTGTGTATGTTAGGATTGTATCTTAGTGTCATGCATATCACATCGTGTTCGGGATAGGAGTTAGCCCGGGCACGGGAAACGAGGCACGTTCGTACTCCGAGTGACAGAACGGGTCTCAATTCCCCAGTCACCGACACTCCGGATTACCCATGATAGAGTTAGGTTTTGTTGTAGCATTCATCTGCATTGCACCCTATATTGAGTTGTGCAATCCGACTCCTCGGCCATCATGCATCGATATGCGTGATTGGTGGCACGAGGATCGAGGCATGCATATATTTGTGAAATACATTGCTATGCCCCTTTCCTGCTCTCTGTTGCAGCAAAATGAAGAATCAGCAACTTTTCGGAGTCGGGCACGTATTTCGAGAAACATTGCAAACAGAGGCTAATTGGGGCATCCCAGTGGATTTCCGCGCAAGGCAGCCCAGCATACGTCATTCATCAGAAGCGAGGCAGCCCCTGGCTTGCATGCCAGTTTAAAGCTTTCTTAGTTAATTTGTTAATTAATTAGAAATCTGTATCATTCTTTTATTATTTCAGACTGTATTATTATTTTATTTGGACCCTCTGCGTGAGGGCATAACTGTAATAAGTGTGGGTGAGTGTGATGTATGTCTTCCAACCCCACGTCTTTCTCCCTTTTATTTACCCGCTTATGATGGTTAGATTAGGGCATATTTCGATTAGCATACAGTATGACAGCATGTTTGCATCATTCATCTGTTTTGCACGCACCGGGCTCGGCGCATCATACAAACTGCATTTGTATTTCAATTCCAAATTGAATACGTGTTAGTTGTAGCATCTCATATACCATGATTAGAAAAGCCGAGCCCGCTATAGTTGCATTATTGCATGCGTTGCATTAGGCATTTCTGTACAATTAGGATCATGCATGATTTCTAATCGGTTTTCTATTTTGGCTTGGAGTACTCGGTGAGTTTTATGCTTTAGCATCCTTGCATGCGTGTGAGTGATTGCCATGAATAGCATGCTTGCCATGAGGCTATGTGCTTATGTGATATAACTGCCTTGAATGCCTGTGGGTGGAGGTTGTGTTACTTGAATTGGGACAATTCATCAAATGTTTGTTTTAAGCCCACTAGATAGTGGCAAAATCATGTTTTCTAAGCCCACCTGAGGGTGGCAAATCCGCGTCTTAGCCTACCTGCGGGTAGCACCATCAAACCATTTTCAAACAAACAAACATGAAATGTTTTGTTCCAATTCAGGCGACTCAGTCTATACTTGTTTGCTGCGAGCATCACATAGTAACCTAGGCTAATAACCGGAATAAGAACTCACAATGTTTTCAAAATAAGATATCATGGTTAGTAGAGGCCGGTCTTTGACCGGGCGAGCGGGGGTGCTCACGAAGTGACCTTCCCCAATCGTACCAAGTTCCCGAGCCGAGGCAACTTTGGTGATGACGGACACGTGGCCTTTGGCAACGAGTCAGGGTTTCCTAAATTTCCCATTTAAAAAATATTTAGGTGGCGACTCTGTATCTGGCAAAGCAGTCCATGTTTGGCACTTCATTCAAAAAAATCTGTTTTCCAAAACGATTTGCCGGATTTGGACTCTTTGGTTCAAGATTAAGAACCGTGACACAAATCGAGTCCGAGCTGTAGCGAGGTCCCCCGCGGGCTTGTTACAGTTCTGGCGACTCTGCTGGGGATTTAGAGAACTTGACTCGAACTCATGATATCTGTTTTGATTCACTTGTGTGTTCTTTGCATTGCATTTGCATCGGTGCGCCTAGGACACCGTGTTTGCCATATGCCATTCCCGAACGATTTGCGGAGGCTTGTCTTGTCAAGGCATGTCCATAAGGCTGATCGACTCTGGCTCTGACAGCATGGGAACACAAACCCCGGTTTTACCGGGGCACCCCTTTTGACCATTCGACCTAGTGCATATTCGGATCCATAGTGACCATTCCAAACTAGGACAGGTTGCTTACCCGTTTATAGGTGTTTGAAACCGCTGCGTGCGTAGTGAAACCCTAGCTCCTGACAAAATAGGACAGGGAAACCCTACCCCAACATAGGGGTGTTTTGGCTCTCACTTATCTGTTATGTGCTTTAGAGTGCGTCTCTACAGGAATGCATGTATCAGTCTATAAGTTTGGGCATCAGGCCTGCGGGCATCAGTCAGGCCTGCGGCATCAATCGGTATTTGAGAATCAGTGTCTGCGGATATCCGATTCAGTTTTGGGGAACAGTGAAACGGAACAGTGATCAGTGATTAGGACAGTGTATTTCCAGCTTATCAAACTGCGTGTTGTATGCCCGACTGTGTGTTGTGTGTATTTAATTTAAGCTGTTATGCTGCCCGTTTTCTGGTTATTTATTTCCTTTTTGCTTATTATCTTTTGCTAGGGCAGTTTTAGCACGATTGCTTCCGAACCAGTAGATACTCCCCAAGCACTCTGGACACGAGGTCGCCGACTCAACCGATCCGAGGATCTCGTTGACGGACATCCAGTGTTCCACTCTCTACCCCCAGTTGCCAAAAGAAGGCCAAGGAGGCGCAGTGTATCAGAGCAGGGATTACCGGGACAGAGGGCTACCTTGACAGTAAACAGCCAGGCTGAGATTTCTGTGTCTGCCATAGAAGTACATTTACCAGTCATTCAGATGGAACAGCAGAATACATCAGTGGTAGAGGCGATGATGCGCCAGATGCAAGAAAGCATGAGGCAGATGCAAGAGGATTCCATCCGCCAAGCGGAATTTTCTAAACAACAAGCCGCAGTCATGGCCCAGCAGGCCGAGCTGATCACTAGGCTGCAACAGCAGAATGCAGCCTCTGCTTCACATCAGGTTCCTCCTCCACCAGCGGCTCCACTACCCGAGCAGGCACCTATGGGCCAGAATACCTTGCCAAATCCTCCGAATCCTCAGAATACCCTACCAAACCCTCAAATAAACTCTCCCAACACCCAGAACACCCTACCCAATGTCCAAAATATCCAGGAGGACACCAACATTCCAACGGGGCTGGCCGCCCCCGCTTCTGCCTCAACTGTCCAAGAATCTTACACCCAACCACCCGGACTCTCCATTTGAGTTCGAGGTAGATCATACAGCTCTGAAGCTGAGTAAGCTGGAAAAGCTTTTCAAG
>JAPPVO010008213.1:0-32445 GCA_030407325.1 Camellia japonica | reverse complement strand
CGAGAATTCGGCTCAGTTTTCCTTGGCGATAAGAATGTCTCATTGATGGTTGTTGCTGGAGGCTGGGCAAAGGTTATATCACTTTTTTCTTTGGTGTATACATTTCCAACGTTGGATTTGTTTTGTATGTATGGGCATTAGCTAAATCTGGTGCTTGCAGGTTAGGGAGCAGGGTCAACAGAAAGGAGAAGCTAGTCCTTTCTTGGCGGAACTGCTACGCCTTGAAGAGCAAGCCAAACAACAAGGGTTAGGACGTTGGAGCAGGGTGAGTCTAAGTCCTTTACTGCTGTTTATTTGTCTATTTTATTCTTATATTTGTTTTAGGATGTTGGAGTAGGGTTAGTTTACATTCTGTACTATTACTTTCAAAAAGAGCAGTCCTATCTAAATTTCCTTCTTCTATAATACGAAGGCATGGATCAGTTGTATCTAATATTTAACATTTAAAAGAATTTTGTCTCTTCTTTCGATAGGCTAAAATTGCTTGTCTTAAATGAAGCCAGAATGTTGATTGCTACAACTAACTTCATTGATTTAGGCATGCAAGTGATGTCTAGAAAATTTGTCCCTATATTGTGGATTTATATGAGGGGTTTTTTTTTTTTTTTTTTTGGGGGGGGGGGGGGGGGGAATGAATGACCTTCACAATCCCTTTTTAACTTCAACTAAAATGGAAAAATTGTAAGTTATATATTTCTTCGAACTTAATCTGTAATAACTTGACTTCTCATCTTTTGCAAAACGCCTTGATGTTCCTCACTTCGGGATTATTCAAACTAATTGAGATGAAAGTAAAAATGTCACGCTGACGCCTTTTTAATATTTAACTGCTGCTTGCAGGCACCGGGAGCTTCTGAGGCAGCCATAAGGAACTTACCTCCCTCAGCCGTTGGTGATTCCGGTAACTTGGATGCAATGGACCTCCTCGCTTCAAACAAGGGTAGGCCCATGGAAGCTATTGTGGAGCAAGTTCGTGATGGAAGCACTCTTCGTGTCTACTTACTTCCAGACTTTCAGTTTGTCCAAGTGTTTGTTGCCGGAATCCAGGTATAGAATTCAGAGCTCAGCTGTATTCTCTTTCCAGAAGTCTTTTTATTAAGTTTTGCATGCATGTGTTGTTACTTGTATTTGCTAGTACCGGTTAGGTCCTATTTTATTGTTTTATTGTTCTTTAATCTTTAACCAGGCACCGTCAATGGGAAGAAGGGCTGCATTGGAAACTACTGTTGGAATTGAAGTGAGCTCTGATGAGCCAAATGGGGAAGCTTCTGCTGAACCTAATGCCCCCTTAACCTCAGCACAGAGACTTGCAGCCTCATCAGCATCCTCCACTGAAGTTTCTCCAGATCCATTTGGAAGGGAGGCCAAACATTTTACAGAGATTCGTGTACTAAATAGAGATGTGAGTGACTATTTTGTTATCTGTCACCTTGGGCTTTGCATCATCTTAGATGATCTCAAGTTATGATTTACTTTACAGGTCCGTATTGTCCTGGAGGGTGTTGACAAATTCAGCAATTTGATTGGTTCTGTGTATTATCCGGATGGTGAATCAGCAAAGGACCTCGCGCTGGAGCTCATTGAGAATGTATGTCATAATATTTATGGTGCTGTTATGTTGAAATAAAACACTATAGTAGCATTTTAATTGTTCTTCTAAATGCATGTGTTAATTGATTATTTATTTATTTATTTTTATCTTGATGAAGATTGAGTATCATTCCTTGTGATGCTTCATTGTATTGTACCATTCTGTTTTGTACCTAGTGCTGGAGCTTGTTGAAAATGTACGTTAAAATATTTATGGAGCTATCATGTTGAAATAAAACACTCTACAAGCATATTTAATTTTTTAAACTTAATTATATGTATGATTTGGTTATTTTGATCTTGATAAAGGTTAGTATCATTGATTGCAATGCTTCAGTTTATTGTATCATTATGTTTTGTTGTGCATTTTAAGTATTGTAAGCGTTTAAAGATTCTGAGGAGTCTTTATTGGAAGGCGGGTAACTCAGCTGGAAAGATGTGGAGTGTCTCTATGTTCTTATTTGAAGTTTGCCCCCTTTTAGATTTGGATATAGTTGCAGCGAGATGTGTATTATAAGATTCTTAACTCAACTTGGCAGACTCTTGCATCTTTTAACTTGGTTGGGTCATGTAATCCTTCATTTCAAAGCTTTATCTAGACTATAGAGCTATAAGAAATGGTTGGCAAATGTTTTTTTTATTTTATTTTTAAATTTCCCTAATTTTCTCAACTGACTTCCTTTGAGGCCCATTTCTTGTGTTTCTGGCACTTTTACTGCAGCTTAATCTGATTTTTTTTCCTCTCCCCCTCAACCAATTGAATTCAGTCTGTCAATACCTGATTGTCACACAGGAAAACAGTTACCTTCTTTTCTGGTCAGGCCTTTGAGAAAGCTCTCTCTACTCATTTCCGCTCTACTAATGTCTTGAATAATTTGGAAAGATGGCTACTCTTCAGTATGATAGCACCGGAAGACTTTTTTGTTTCAGAATTTTTTCTTAAGATGCTTATAAGATTAGCTTCTAGAAGCAGTACGAAGTGCTGAAGATGAGATTTGATATGATTTGTCAAATCCTGCTAACTCGTGTGTCTTTTAGGTTGCAATTCTCATCAATTATCCTTTCTCTTTGAATGGCACCGTCTAGAAAATAAGTTGTTACCCGTTCATTCTTTTCTTCTTTTTGAATATTTTTGTTCTTATTCTTGATCTCTTCTATGTTTGTTTCAGCTATTTCCTCCAAACTCCTTATATTTCAAGGACATCTGTCTAGGTTATGTTTTGTGGAATGGAATGGTCTCATACCTTTTATATACCATTTCAATTCTCATCAGCGGATCCTTCTTATTGAATGACACTGTTTAGAAAATGAGGAGTTTCTACCCATTCATTCTTTTTTTATTTTTTTTAATATTTTAATATTGTTTTTTTTCTTCATCTCTTCTATGTTTTTTTCAGCTTTTTCCTCCAAACTCTTTATATTTCAAGGACATTTGTTTAGGTTATGTTTTGTGGAAATGGAATGGCCTCATTACATTTTATATAACATTTCTAGGTGAATTGTTTTTCGTCTCATACAGAGCAAAGAGGCAAACTAAAAATATATACAATTATATGTTAAAACACCCTTATTTGTTCAGTGTCTATATCCTCACCTGCACCATACCGTGCTTCTCGCTACATTGTTCCCAAGGTCAAGTACTGGTTCCAAGTATCTCGTAATTCAATTGGAATTTCTGTTCTCACATTATCTAGCCATATTGTTTAGCTCGTTGAATAACAATTTTTTTTCCTATTTAGGTTAATGTTTCCGAATTTCGCAATATCTAAACAGCTCTGACTGTTCTTCACATTTACTTCTCTTTTTTATGTAGGGCTTAGCTAAATATGTTGAGTGGAGTGCAAGCTTGATGGAGGAAGATGCCAAGTGGCAGCTGAAGTCTGCAGAACTTCAAGCAAAAAAGACCCGGTTGAGGATTTGGACAAACTATATTCCTCCTGCTACTAATTCAAAGGCAATTCATGACCAGAATTTCACAGGAAAGGTTTGTTACTTGTACTGGTCATAGCTATATTGAAATCTCTATATTGATATTGGAATTCTCTTTTTGTTATCTATTTCTAATTTGACTTTTCTCCAGGTCGTTGAGGTTGTAAGTGGGGATTGCATCATTGTAGCTGATGATTCTGTCCCGTATGGAAGTCCATTAGCGGAGCGACGAGTCAATCTCTCAAGTATCAGATGTCCCAAAATGGGAAACCCTCGTAGAGATGAAAAACCTGCTCCCTATGCCCGTGAAGCAAAAGATCTTCTTCGACAACGTCTCATTGGTCGTCAGGTATGAGGACATTTTCTTTTGCATCAATTTTTTTAGGGTTTAGGGTTTCTTTGGATGATTGGATTTCGAATGAAGGATTTGAATTTGAATTTTACAAAATTATGAGAAGATTAGTTATTGAAGTTAGCCGATTACTCTAGAGTGGGGACTGAATAGAGGTGTGTTTCATATAATTTGTTAAAATCCTTGTACAAAAAGAATCTTCTATGGAAGGATTTCAAATAACTAAATAATTATTTGAAATCTATCATTATAAAGCTCTCAAATCGATTCTTGATAAAATATGACATTGATTTAAAGGCTATACTCAAATTATTGATGTCAATTCCATTTATTTCAAATCCACAAATTGAAAGGGAACCCTATGTTTTCTGGTTCATGGAGGTAGTTCTAATTTGATTATATATTATTTCAGGTAAATGTTCAAATGGAATATTCCAGGAAGGTCATCCCGTCAGATGCAGCTGCTGCTGCAGGTGGACCTACAGATTCAAGGGTGATGGATTTTGGATCAGTTTTCCTGCCATCTCCCGGTAAGGGTGAAGGTGATGATGCCTCTACACCTGCTCTACCTACTGGAACCAACCAGCAGGCAGGTTTAAATGTTGCCGAGCTGTTGGTTTCCCGTGGCTATGGCACTGTAATTAGGCATCGAGATTTTGAGGAAAGATCAAACTATTATGATGCCCTTCTCTCTGCTGAATCCCGTGCCATCGCTGGGAAGAAGGGGATCCATTCTACCAAGGATTCTGCACCAACGCACATAGCAGACCTGACCACGGTTAGAAACTACTCATGTTAGCCCTTTCCTGTTGTGATGTACAGTTAATAAAATTCACTTATTGTATTGAAAATTTCTTTTTTAGGGTTCAGCAAAGAAAACTAAAGATTTCTTGCCATTTCTGCAACGAAAAAGGTTGCCTGCTGTTGTGGAATATGTCCTCAGTGGACATCGGTTTAAACTGTTTGTTCCCAAGGAGACTTGCAGCATTATGTTTTCGTTCTCTGGTGTTAGATGCCCTGCCCGAGAAGAGCCTTTTTCTGATGAAGCAATTGCGCTTATGAGACGAAAGATAATGCAGAGGGACGTTGAGGTACTGCTATTCCTTATTCAAGCCTGCAATCATTTAATTGGTTCCTGTCCATGGTCTGAAGGTTGTTCTTTTGTGCTCAGATTGAAGTGGAAACTGTTGATAGAACTGGAACTTTCTTGGGATCTTTGTGGGAGTCAAAGACTAATATGGCAGTGACACTTTTGGAAGCTGGCCTGGCAAAGCTTCAAATGTCCTTTGGCACTGATAGGATCCCAGATGCTCATCTTCTTATGCAGGCTGAGCAGTCTGCTAAAAGGCAGAAGTTAAAAGTAAGAAGCAGATTGAATTTCTTATTACGGGTTTTAATATATCTTTTTTTTGGTTTTTATTTGCCATTTTTCAATTAACATTTTTTCTACTTAAGGGAAAAAAATTAAATGAAAAAAAGGAAGCAAATAAAGAATGTTAAGTGAAAAAGGAAAATGAAGGATGTGGCAGTGGCAACTTTACAATTATGAACCACAATGATCGGTGTATTTGCTTGAAATGAAAGAACTACAAAGTGCCACATCATTCTTTATGGAATTTTTGTACAAAAATTCTGTTTTTATAGCATTACCCATTGAAAAATGGCAATTAAAGGCATAAAAAATCTTTAATAAAAAAAGCTGATCCGAAGGCCAGCCAACTGTTCTTTTAATCTTTTAATGATTCTTATAAATATCTTGTTCTTTTGAGTATGATGCTTATATATCTTCTGCAGATATGGGAGAACTTTGTTGAAGGAGAGGAAGTTTCCAATGGTGCTGTTGCTGAAAGAAAACATAAAGAAGAGCTGAAGGTTCTTATAATATGATTATGGTTCAAAATTCCCCGTTCCGTTTGATGTGTTATAACTCATAATTGAATTTTAGCCATCTTTAATCTCAAAAATTACTTTCAGGTAACTGTTACCGAAGTCTTGGGTGGAGGCAAATTTTATGTCCAAGTTGTTGGAGATCAGAAAGTGTCCTCCATTCAACAGCAGTTAGCTTCTCTGAGCATTCAAGAAGCTCCTGTCATTGGTGCCTTTAATCCTAAAAAGGGTGACATTGTCCTTGCTAAGTTTAGTGCAGATGATTCATGGAATCGGGCAATGGTAAGGGTGACAACCTGATATGTTTATTCACTTTACAATTTGATGTTAATATGATTGTTTCTGCAACTGCCAAACTACTTTTTTTTCTTTGAATGCATGTTTGAAGCTGAATAATAGGATTTTCTTAGTTTGTTGATTAAAAGAGGAAATCATACTGAGAAAATCCTAATATTCATTGGCAGACACTTCTCATAAACCCCAAAGGGTTTGTTCTTTTCTTTTTCTCCCCTTTCCTTTCAGTATACTGAATAATTTGAATCATCTTGTTTTGCATTATTCTAAATGAAATATAAACATATTATTCTTATGTTCTAACTTCATTTATATTCTCATTGGATTTGTGAAGATTGTAAATGCACCTCGGGCAGCTGTTGAATCACCAAAGGACAAGTTTGAAGTGTTCTACATTGATTATGGAAATCAAGAGGTTGTTCCTTACAGTGATTTGCGACCACTTGATCCGTCAGTGTCCTCTGCCCCAGGCAGTGCTCAGTTATGCAGCCTTGCCTATGTAAAGATCCCAAGCTTGGAGGAGGACTATGGGCAAGAAGCGGCTGTGCATCTGAGCGAGCACACACTAAATGGTCCAAAAGAATTCAAGGCCGTAATTGAGGAAAGGGATACTTCTGGAGGAAAAGTGAAAGGGCAGGGAACTGGGACTATCCTCATGGTCACTTTGATCGAGACAGAAACTAATTCTAGTATAAATGCTGCACTGCTCAAGGTTCGGATTATAACCTTCTCAACTTGATTTCAGAAGCTTTTTCTTACATTCCCTGTTGAGTTACTTACCATGTCAATTTTTTCGTGATGCATAACTGTATCAGTATAATTAATTCTCTTGTGCAGTAAAAGCGTATAAGAACCTCTTTTTGTGTTTGAGTAAGTGATCCTCTGGAGAGTTCTGATGTTGTCTGAAGAAAAATCTGCATTTTTTGTCATGTTTCTTCTGGCATCGTGCCTGCTAAATTTTGCTAATATTTTCTGCTTGTGCTATTCTTTAACTAACCAGGAATTGAAAATTGGAGTTGCCCCCTCCCCCGCCCCCCCCCCCCCCTCCCTCTCTCTCTCTATATATATATTATATGTAAATATTTCCCTGTAGATTACATCCTGGTTCTATGATGTGGACTTGATGTTGAAGGGGTTGCCCTTGTTTTAAGGCACTTGAAGAACTCTCTCTCTCTCTCTCTCTCTCTCTCTGTTTTTTTTTTCTTCCTGTTTTTCTAGTTTAATTTTTCCCCATTCAACCGGTTTAGTTGTGATATGCAGATGGCAGCACTTTTATCTTTTCCCTAATCATGTTTTTTTATCAGGTTATAAGTTGCCTAAACCGAAAAGTGTGAATTGTGCAGGACGGGCTTGCTAGACTGGAGAAAAGGAAAAGATGGGAGCCAAAGGAAAAACAAGCTGCCCTGGATGAGTTGGAAAAATTCCAGGAAGAAGCAAAGAGTAAGAGGCTAGGGATGTGGGAATATGGAGACATTCAGTCAGATGATGAAGACACTGGTCCACCTGTTAGAAAGGCTGCCGGGAAGCGATAAACACACTTACTTTGCTGACCTCGGGTAAGGTGGATTTGCCAAAACCAAACCTGGCAGCCTAAGAAGAGTTAAGCTATAGTCAGTCGTTCTAGAGGAACAGAGACAGAAAACAATGCGACTTAAAAGTTGCTTTAAAATTAGTTTTGTTTTGCTTTGAACTTTTTCTTCCTTCTTTCTTTCTTCTGTTTTTTTATTTGTTAAATTGAGAAAATTTTCATTGGGAGTTTGAGGCTGACAATTTTTGAAAATTTGTTTATGTTTATTTATACAACTCTCAATAAGGCAAATTCCATAAAGCCAGTCCAGTCTCTTTGTGGGGATGTACAATTTTTTTCCCTCAGTTTATCAAACGTGTAAGGTCTTTTTGTTCATTTAATTAGTGGTCTTTGTTAACCTGCTTCCTAGCATGTTCAACAAATGCCTGGTACTTGTAGTTGTTTCTATTCTCTGTTTAGATATAAGTTTGTGTGTGTGTGTGTGTGTGTGCGTGCACGCTCGCGCAAATCATGTAGCAGTAAAGCTCGAACCTGGATAACACACCTGGTAAGGGACTACATACATGAGGTTAAGCCTTGCTCTTTGCATATGCAAAGAACCTTTAATTTATTACACTGTCAAATACAATTGATAACATCTGTCATCATTTTGGGCCGAAAATCACCTCATGCAACTCACATGGGACATTTTGGATATTTTACACCCCTCCCCTCCTAGACCCCCTCTATCTCTAACAGATACCATTATCACACCCACCTCAGGAGAATCCACTGAACCTATATGTATATCTATATTTGCAAAGATAAAAAAAATTGATGGGCGAAGAGATGTGATGTTATTACATTAATTTATATATCATTTTGTTAAATGAAAAGATTCTTTGCTTTTTGCTTTTTGCTTTGTTTGATCTTGGATTTGATTTTGGGGCTGGCAGTTTGGGAGGAATGAAGACAAGAGGGGCGAGTGGTGGTCCGGCAGTCCACAAACAGAGAATAGTTTGAGTGGTTCTACACCTTCACTCATTCTCCTATTTTCTCACTTTATTTTCTGCTCCCTCTCTCTAGCCCCTCCCCAGGCCACCCTGTACAAACACCATATCCTCCTCCCTCCATACCACCAGCCACCCTCCTCCATCCGCCACCATCGTACCCTTTTCTCTGCACGGCTGTATAAAAATGACGACAAAAATGAAGATTTATATCCAATTTTCACAATTAAGTAAATAGTTTCACAATGTGTGCGAGATCAAATATAAAGATCAACCATTGGGGGTAAAAAATCAGATCTTTGGCTGATTGGCAGCTTCAACATAAATCAGCCCATTGGGGGGAAAAAAAAAAAAATCTGATCTATGACTTCCTTGCTTTGATTCGGCTCTCTTTAATCTTTGCCAATGATTGTTAGATTTGGGATTTATAGTATGGTAGGGGTGGCGTAAGGTGTTGTTTGGCGGTGGCGGGGCTAAAAGGGAGAACAGGTGGTGGCGGTGGTAGGGTGACTTTCTTGTTGGACCTGCAAACAAACCCTCGAGAACTTACAGGCATTGAGTATCCTTCTCAGGAGCCTTCTGATGATAAAGTTAGATATTCTTGTGAGTAGGAATGGTCATTTTCCCCCGCTCCGCCGTACACGAATTTTCCTCAACCCAAAGAGAAAGTGGGGCGGGGATGGGTTTTGCTTCCCCTGCCCCGTTCTAATCCACCCTCGTCCCGTTTTTATTTACTAAATATACTTATATGTATATAATACATGCATCATTTATTTTTTTTAATATGGTAAAATTAAAAACTTAAAATATTACACTTAGTATTCATTTTCAATCATTTATTACGCGTCTTACATCTTTTAACTTTCATTAATTATAAATCACTATCTATAATATACTATATCATATATGATTTTTTATTGATAGTTATATTTTTTAAGTTGTAAAATTAACTCGTCTTCAGTCCTAAATCCGACTCGTGACTATCCCTACTTGTGTGGAAAACAATTAGAGAATGTATATGTATATATAGCTGATCCGCTCCGATTAGGCATGTAGAATGGGTCTTATATCCAATGTGTTTCTGGAGTGGTTATTCTCTTGAGATCTGGGCTTAAGCTCACTTTGGACCTCGAGACCAAGTAGAATATCTGTAATTATCATATGTTACAATTAAAACTACAAAGACTAAATAAACACAAGAAGTAAAATTTATGAACCATTAATGTAATTTGTCTTTGTTATTTGGTTTTGTAGTGTGAATAGGTGTCATACAAAGAAGTGCTCCTTGATCAGTGTAAGGTTGCTTGAGGGTTATTCCAATTACAATATGGTTTACCTAGTGACACATTTTTTAATTGAGTAATGATATACTTACCATTTTATTATACCACTTTTAATATATCAGCTCATGTATAGGCACATCATTTAATACAAACATGAGTGCTAGGATCTACTACACTAATGATGGATTGACATATGAGTTGGTACAATGAAGGTTTAATATAAATATGAATGGTGAGATCTATTACACTAATGATGGGTTGACATATGAGTTGGCACACTAAAGGTGATAAAATAAGGTAAAAGTATAACATTGGCTTTGTTTGGGAAAAAATCTTAAATATGACCATAACATTTGTAAATAAGACTTTCAGATAATTAACTCTTAATTATTGAAATAAAAACAAAAAAGACTCAACAGGAGCTTCTATTGTCACACTTCTTTTCTCAGTATACATAATTAAAATATAAGTAATTTAATTTTACTCAGTATTTATATAAAAAATACATTTATTTGACATTGCCATCCAAGCCACTTCCCTCCCTTAGATCACCCAAGCCACTTCCCTCACGGCGTTTGGGAGCCTTGCAAATTTGGAGGTTCACGAAGAGAGGGCTCGTGGCAGAAGGGGGTTTGTGACAAGGGCAGTGTTACATCCTCACAAATTTCTCTCACAAAAGTATCTCATCAACAATTTCTTACTGACTATTTTCCTGTGACAGTGGGTAGTTTGCAATGGTGAGGTTCATGACGATGTCAGTGGTTGATGTGGCATGAAGATGTGAATTAAGAAAATAAATTTTAAAATTTTGTCTAAAAGATAATTTTGTAAAATTGTAATTAAAAAATGCACTATAAGCATTTTTGGAAGAGTTTTTTTGGAGTGAAAATAGGGAGTTGTGTGAAAATAGATAGGTATAGAATCCACCTATCCATATAATATGGCACATTGGAAACTTTGTACTTTGCTTTATTTACAAAATAAAAAAGGAGATGAGCTTTCTACTAACTTTCTACTATTTTTATTATAGAATTATAATAGAGTTATGGAGTTAAAAGAAGTTGGAGACGAAATGGGAAACACAAAGATGGAGACAATTTATATAGTCTATTATGTTGGCGTAAAAGCCAATATATAGAATACAAGATGGTGGATACAGACAAAACTAAAACTTGGGCTGGTTTGGGGTGTCCTAAAAAAGTGCACTTTTTGTCTTTTTGGACTAAAAAAGTTGAAAAAAAAATATGGAGGTTTGGGTTAACTTTTTGAATTTTTATGAAAAAATGTGTATTAAAAAATTGTATAAAAAAAGTATGTAAGAGATGATTAGTGAGAGGTGGGCCCCAGCCGTACAAATCGGAAGGAGTGTATTGGAATTGGAAATTATTGGCTAATTTTTGTATAAAGCGCTGGACGGTTTTGTTTGGCCCGTGGGGTCATCACGGGTCCCATTTTAATAATCTGAACCGTTCAATATGTATAACTCGTCGAACACTATATACCTATAAAAAATCAAGTTAATTGGATATCGATAGCTATCTGATCAAATTTATTTATTTTTCAATCATTAATTATAACACCATCCATTTGTTATATATAACTGATTTGATCATATAGTTATTGATATCCGATCAATGTGATTTTTTGCAGACATATAGTACTCGACGAGTTCTACACATTTAACGGTTCAGATTATCAAAACGGGACCCGTGATAGCCCCCACAAGCCAAACAGCGGTGTGTGTGCAAATCACACCCAATCATTTCAACATTGGTCACTGCCGCAGCACAGCAGCTGCAAATTGTTGACTTCGGTGTGTACTTTTTTGGTAGAAAATTAATTTTTTAATTATTTTTTGGATGAATAATGATATCTTTTTGGATTTTGGAATAACTTTTTGACTTTTTGGCTGATTCAGGTTACCCCAAACCAGCCCTTAATGCATACCTAACTTGGTAAGACTTTACGGCCAAGATTTGTAAAAAATTCTAGCACCGTAGTCAAACCTAGTCATAGGCTTTATAAAATGTCTACATAAAAATAAATACAAAAAGACAAAAATATCTAAAGAAAAAACTACAATTATTTACTATTTACTATAGTTTTTACAATTATATACAGCAACATCATAGAGAGAAAGCTCTTTCTAATGCATTTATTCGTTTCCAACATACCAACAAAGATAAATAGCTCTCTCACGGATCGAACCAACAAAACATCTTTAAATCATTGACTTGCAAAATGGGTTCAATGGACATAATCACACCAAGGTAATGTCTTTTTATGAATTAAATGGTAAAAAATCTATTTCTATAAGATTATATATTATTTAATTCAAAATTTAATATATATATATATATATATATATATATTTTAACGATAAAGACATGCACTAAAAGATCACACGCGTTGAAAAATTAGCTCAAAAACTCACCAACAGTAAGTAGTGGCCGACAATGACAACCAGTAGCAATGAGATAGACAAAATATATTGAATTGATAAGTGAATAAAACAAATAGTTAAGCTTTAAATAAATAAATGACATGCACAATTAAATAACATTTAAATAAATAAGTAGCATCTAGACAGATAGCTAAATTTTGAACACACCAGTACCCTTTTAAACAAATAATGGCCTTTTGATTCAAAAAAATTTAAATTTAAACCTGCTAACCCAACAATTTTAAAAATAGACGTATAGTCCGGGTGTCCCTTTTTTTATCATAGATTTGACTAGGTTATGTTTTTCCAAAGGGCAAATTACATATATTTCTCTCGAGATTTATCTAAATTACAGATATTTTTAAAGTTTCAAAAATTACGAATATCCCTCTGAGGTTTATATTTTTATAACAATTTACCTCCTGAGATTGTTATGCAAATAATACCTTCAGGGGGTATCTGTAATTTTTCAAACCTCAAGTAGTATCTGTAATTTTGCTAAACCTCGAGGGGTATATGTAATTTGCCCTTTTTCAAAATAGATTTGGGTCGAGATTTTTTCTCCATTTTTCATTTCAAATTCCTAAAAAAATTTAAAGCTGTTCAAAAATCTGTTCAAACCGATAATCCGAATCAAACTAGATCAAACCGTCCGATTTGATTCAGGTTATATTAAGAACTGATTCAGTTTCAATTTTAAAAAAATTGAAAACCTTAAAAACAATTCAATTAATGAATTTTATAAAAAAATCACGATTCGAATGAAACCAAACCGAATTTTAAAATATATATATATATATATAATATCAAGTTTTATTTTTATTAATTGATTTTTTGTAATATGTAATTTTAAATAATACCTTAATATTATTAATTTTTATCATGAGTTAAATTTAATTAATTTGAATAATTATTTTACTAATATTAACAATTTATTATTGTAAATAAAAAATTTTGAAACTATGAACCAAACCGCAACCGTTATTTTGGTTTGGTTTTAATTTTACAAGTGTAATAATTTGGTCTAATTCTCAAAATTAGAGAACCGTTCGAATCAATTTGATTCTTATATTTTCTTAAAATCAAACCAATCCGGATATACACCCCTACTAAAATTTATAATCCAATCACAAAACACAAAGCTAGTCTACTTCCAACACGTCATTTTTTGCTTGAGCCTGCAAATCATGTTCTGTTAATATCCAATCACAAAACACAAAACAGCTAGTCTACTTCCAACACGTCATTTTTTGGTTGAACCTGCAAATCATGTTATTAGCGCACATATTCAACAAAAGCATAAAGTTAAAAAATCTGCATGTCTTTCATTTAGTGCAGTAAAAAAGCAGTGATGGACCAAAATCCGATTAAATCGTCGCATTTACATTCTCATACATCAATTATCTGAAAACAAACCTGAATAAGAAAATTTAAAAACAAAAATAACCAGAAAAATTCATCATGGCAGACAAACTATAGCTCAAATTCTACCAAAAGTGAAGAAATAAGAAGCTAATAATGACACTAGCACCTCTCTCCCCATCTCTGTCTAATTCTCACGCCTGGTATTCCTTCGGCGAGGAGGAGCATTAGCATCTTCCCTGTCATTCCGCTTCTCCTCCTCCTTTTCCTCCTTCTCCTCCTCCTCCTCCTCCTCCTTTTCTTCGCTGCTTCCTTCCTTGTTGGAAGTCTCAGCTGCTCCCGTGCTACTTGTACTGGTCCCTGCAGCACTCACTTTTGCCTGGAAATAGCCAACAAGCCATCAACATTACTATGTTATATACATGGAGCATTTTCATCCCTCTAACTACCAAAGAAGCAAGAAAACTAAATCTCAGTTTGAATGGATGTGGATTTCAAACCAAGGGTTTTGAAAGTGCATTATATAAAAATATTGGAGAGTCAACTATTACAGCTGGATACAAAAACAATAGAAGATGAATTGAGATAGAAAAGATAATTTTTAGGAGGATTTCAAATGATTTCAAAGAGAATCCTTCATGATTTCAATTAAATACTTACATATGTATATACATATATAGTTATTTCAAATCCACCTTGATAAAAGATATTTAATTTAATCTTGAAATTTAAATTTGAATTATTCTTCCTTGAATGAATAATTTTAAATCCATAAATACAAACAAAAACTCACCGGTTTCTTCCCACCAAAAAGGATCTTGAATAAAACTGTTACAATAACGATGACTATAGAGACAATGACTCCAATTGTGATGTTTGGTTGTTGCTCTGCCTTTTCAATGACATCCTGCAATACAAAAACTCAAATTTACAATAATGCACATAAAATTGCACAATAATGGCAGACAACAGTCTTGACGATGACTCACCAGAATTTTAACCTTGTGTCCGCTCAAGAAAGGAATGTCTGCAATCTTGTAGAGGACATCAAACACCGTCTTCTGCAATCATTAACACCAAATAGTTAGGTTAACAGAAACAATTATTATCAAACAAAGAACCAGGAATAAAAACAGCCAAACAAATTACCTGGAAGCCTTTGAGACCTTCTGAAAGTCCAGCAGATGCTTCCTCGGACTTTTGTTTCTCTTTCTCAACTTCAAATTTTGGTTTCCAAGCAGTCAACCTGATTGATTCGGCAACCTTCTCATCACCAGCTATCAAAATGTTGTCAAACAAAATTCCATCTTGCATTGTCCAAATCTCAATGCCAATCGCAGCAATAGGCTCAAAATCAGGTTTATCAAGTTCAAAGTAGTCGGGGTTTGGAATTTCCTGCGGCTTCCAGATACCTTTATAATTGGGGTTATCAATAAGTGGGGCGTGCCATTTTCCCTTGTAAGCTGGATTTCTTTTCATTGGTTTCTTCCACTCACCACAACCAGGAGCAGTCTCACAATTAGGGTTGTCAATCTTTGGTGCCTCCCATTCACCATCCTCCTCATCATCCCAATCTTCTGGTTTTGTTGCCTCAGGATCATCAATATCTTCAGGTTCATTGTCTAACCATCCTTCAGGTTTTACAGCTTCCTCATCTTCAATTTCCATCGGAGCATCCTCATCCCAGTCATCTGGTTTTACAGCATCTGGATCAGGAATTTTTGCCCTCTCATCCCAGTCCTCAGGCTTCTTATCATCAGGGTCAGGAATGGTCTTAGCAGGAATTAGTGCTGGCTCAAAATCTTCAGCAGAGAAGAAATTAGCCTTCTTCTTCTCTTCACCATCAATAAGGATCCGCAAATCATTATCAGGAGTCAGAATGGCAGTATAAACATGGGTTAGCTTGTCAGATGGCACAGATGGTGGATACTTCAAATGATGTTCAATGTACTCTCCACTCTTGGGGTTCTTATGCTTTAGAATAAAGTGAACCTTGTTTGTAGCCCCACATTTGTCGGGCCCAAACATGATAGAGTATGGGGCCTCATTGTCAAAGTCCTTTGCTACCCACCCAGCTTCTTGAGGGCGGAGATATTTCAAGTATGCACCACCGCACTCAAGTCCATTTTGGAGACGGGTTTCAAACTGAAGAACAATAGTGCCATCCTTAAGCTTCACAGGCTCATCAAGCACTTTCACAATTGCGTACTTCCTTGCCTTCTCACTCACAAGAAGCCCGTGATCATCGTGTCCCTCACTCTTTGCATGTTTCCATACACCTAGGTATCAGAGAACAATTGATGTAAATTTTCATAACAAAATATAATAATCAACAATAATAAATGTAGATGCTGCAATTTGTTTCAATAACAAATAATCAATCAATCCTCAATTGACAATCCAACTGCAACACTAAGCTTACAGACCCCTAAAGGTCTACATTTCTAAGATGCATCAAAATCTCAACAAAAGTAAAGCAACCAAAAAATAAATATAAATAAAATAAGCTAGTGTTCAAAATTTGATATCCATATTAAAGTGTTGGCAGAGTTTTAGGTCGAGAAATAGCCAAAGATAAAGGGAATTTTTTTTTTTTTTTTTGGGTGCACATTTGATAATATAATGATTATCAAATTGAAACCCTTCCTCCGAAAGGAATCTAATTTCCAAGTGATCCAATTTGAACACTAATGATTTGTGAGAGAACAGATGGTATGTCCTAAAGATTGTCCACAATATCTTGGGTAATCTAAGAATACTAGTTCTGTACACCCAATATCCATATAAGAAGCTAGTGTAATTCTGCCAAAACCTCAAAAGAATATAAATCGAAAAATGACACTCTTATTACTTCTCCATGCTGAAAGAACAGCAAAGAAAAAACAAATGTGTGGCTAAAGCTATGCAATCATGAGTGTAAGCGGCACCACCCAAACAATAACTAAAATCCATTCAATTATGGCTCTACACACTGGATAACCAACAGACAGTGCATTTTTCCATGCTAAGGAGCACAGACACACCTGGACGTGTATGATAATGACCGTTGTCAAATTGTATCATTTTTACATTTAAAAACCAGACACGCTTCAGACACTTGAGAAACACACATCAATCGTTTAGTCACACATGAAACACACTATCAATTTAAAGAAAATAATTTGAGATCCAATGAACACAACAATACAATAAATAAATAAATAAATAATCTATACATATTAACCCCTCCTCATATCTCATATTTTGAGAAATGTGTCAACACTAGTTCCTAACTCACAATTATTAAGCTTCATGTTAACATGGATACAAACAAGCTACATAAAAGGTTTAATCTCAGAGTTACAAATGTAGCTGAAATAGTCTTCAAATTGCACTGGCGTGATACGTTTTCCAAGTTTGCAAAAGTTGCTAGATTATTTCCTAATATGAAAGTGTTCAAAGGTGGAGTGATTATTATGTGTAAACTCACATCAATCCAATGAACAACCAAACATATCTCCTCATGCAAACAACATCAAACACAGATACAAAGAAAACAACTTATAAATATAATCAACGATCATCAACAACAAATCAAAACTCAACAATAGCAAAAAAACAGCCCTGATTATAAAATAATAATAAAAAAAAAAAACCTTTATAATCCTCTTTCTCAGAGACGATCCAGCTCCCCTCAAACGAATCATCAAACGAATCGTAAAAGATCTACAAAAAACACCAAATTTCAGCAAAAGAGATCAGTACATACTATACACACATATATATACAAAAACGAGTATGAAAATGAGAGATCTCTCACCGGATCAGAAGAAGCACAGAGCTGAGAGGTGAAGCAACCGATCAAAATCAACAAACTAAATTGCAGATACAACCTCCGATTACTTTCTTCCATCATCAAAATCAACTGATTCTGATAAAAAAGTGCAAGATCTGAGATCTACAGCACTGTGAATCGTCGAACCCTAACCCTAACCCTAACCACCGCTAGAGAGTGATCGATCTGAGAGAAGAAATAGAAATAAAAAATGAATCTGGAGATTAGGATATTTATAGATGTAGGGACAACTTAGCGTCGAGTTGTTTCGACCAATGAGATTGGTTGCCACGTGACATGGCAAATAGGAGTTCGCCACGTAAGCGTTGTGAATGACTTTCCTTGATCATTGGGTAGAAATATTATAGACGACCATGACTCGGCTGTTACAAAGGGTCTTTAATTATTGCTTTCATACAAAATTAGCAATGTTATTGTATTTTTTTTTTTGGCAGATTTCTACCAATTTTTTATCGTATTGTGATGGTGTTTAGGAAGTGAGTTTTTATGTAAATTTTTTAGATGTAGGATATTATTGAAGAAATTTTTTTTTGTATTTGGAAAGATAGTTGAGTTTTTTTGTGATTGGATATGATGTTTGTGAGAGAAAAAATAATTATGAAATTGGATGTGATATTTTGTTTGGATGTGTTTTTTTTTATTTTGCAAAATTTTTGTCTTTTAGTAAAAAAAATGAGAAAAAACCCAACTACAATTCTTCCCAAACACCACCATAGGCTAAATTATTTTAAGATTTTAAGATATGAAAAATATAAATAAAATTTATAATTTTAATATGATTATAATTTCACAATGAAAAGAAATGGAGTGAAATCCCTATTTGAATCTTTTAAAAAGTTGAGAAATTATGAGAGAAAAAAACCACCATTTTAGATATAGAATTAATAAAATGACCAACATTTGTAAAAAGTTAATTTTTTTAATACAATATGATATTATTTCATTTGTTTTTTTTATGTAGTCTAACTAAATCATCTTTTCATTTTTTTTTTCTTTCACATATTTACCCAAATGAGAGGGAAATAAATTACCATTTTTTTTTTTTTAATCTTCTTTTCTTTTTTCTCCTCTTTCATAATCAAATTTTTTTTTTTCGTTCTTTTCTTTCGTACATTACCAAACATAGTGGTAAACAAGTATACTTTTTAATTTTTTACAAAAAGATATTCAGAAAAGTAGAGAGGTGATTAATCTAAATAAGTGTACTGATAAATACACTTATTTAGTTTATGTCAAATAGTATCTAACCTAAAAATTAAAAAGTTATTAAAAAAAGTCAAAAAATCAACAAATTATATAAAAATAGTTAAGGCTTTGTTTGGCATGTGCTAAAATAGCACATGCTATTTTAGCATATTATCCTATTTAGGTCACAATCATCTTATTTAAGTCACATCACCTCTCTACGACATCACTTTAACCTCAACCCATATTTCGCATTTTTTTATAAAAAGTCAAAAAGTATACTAATCTAGCACTTCCCAAACAACCCCTAAAGATTCTTTTTTTTTTTTTTTACTTTTTGTACTTTTTCGTAAAAAGTTAAAAAGTCATCCTAAACATCTATTTTTTTTACCTTATATTTTAGCCAAAATGTCAAAAAATTATTATAATAGTCTATTTCCAAACGATGTCAGTCATGTGAATTAAAAAATTGATATATTTTCTTATTTATTTGTGTATTTTCATACAATTTGTACTAATTTCAATATCTTTAAACTTCCTAAAAAAGATATTAGTATAATTATACCAAGATTATAGAGGGTTTTTTTTTTTTTTTTTTTTAACCTCAAGGAGATAATTGATTTACCCTATTATAAGATAAATATAATATTTTTATGTTTATATAGCAAGAGTGAAAAATTATATACATGCCCCAAATAGTAACCATAAAATTACAAAAACAACCTTGTTGGTTCTCAATTTGGATTCCATAGCCACCACTTTCCATTGTCGAGAGCAGTTTCAAATCTTTCCATATCGAGTAGATGTAACAGTGGTATGGGATGTCAACTTGAGACAATCTAAACTCTTAAATAGAACAATGCCATTGCATAACAATATATTATCAAACTAATGAGAAATTTAATATTACGATAACACCTACAATATGATTAATTAATAAGAGCATTTTCAACGCTAATATGCATTTTATTTATCCAAACATTACTATAAATTATATATTTTATTTTATCTATCAACTTTTTTATATTTCTATTCAAATCATACTCCTTATTTTAACTATTTATTCAAATATTATTAATATTTTTAAAATGTCAAATCAGAAATAAAGATAGAAGGAAATAATCCTAAGGATTAAATACATTTTACCTGGCCTGTGAAGGCTACCTACATGTAGCTGATGAATGTAAGTTGAAGTAAAATGTTTAATCATATATTTAATTCATTGGAGTTTTTTAAAATAAAAAAGAGTTATAATAGATATTTTGACTAACAGATATTATATAATTAGTGGGTTGAAGATATTCTAAGTCACGGTATTCATCTAATTCTATTGCTGTATTCCTTATCTACCGTCCACCATCCACCATGTTTGCACGTCCAAGCTTGGAGGTTTCACCAAACATTGACTTTGCATATAACCATATATATTTATTTATAATTAGGAGTCTAACCAGCTTACAAATACCTCAACTAATCACAAAATCAAGCAGCGTAGTCATAAATTTTATTCAGTGGGATCAATCATCAATGTCATTAGGTTATATTTTTAATTCTATACTATCTATTAACAGTTAACATTCACATACAAGTAAAAAAAAAATATTGGAACTTCAACAAAATTAAGCAAAACCAAATATTCATAGTATTAATTTTCAGTCTTCATGTCCTCACATTATAGCGTCATTTTTTGATACATGTAATCGAAGAAAATTTGAAAGTCAATATAAAATTTAATCTTATATATTTTTTTCTTTAATTAATGTGGGAGACAGAAAAAAATATATATCAGCTTATTGGGGCTAACTCAAACAAGGCCTACAATGGGTCCAGCTCAAACAAATATCACATCCCTCCACCTATATAGAGAGGGGGGGGCATCCCAAGTTGAGGTATGTTCTCTCTGTTGACACTACACACCAACACCCTTCATTTTTTATACCTTCATTCTGTCAATCAAGTGACTGACTTGACCATCGGAGTGTCTCCGGTCGACAATGCCGGTTGTGTGGCGTCGATCACGCTCATCTTTGCAGGTCTACAGGGACAAAGTTCATCTCTTCGTTGGATTTCTACAATCTATGTGAGAGGATATTTCATGGTCTCACAATTGGCACCGTCTGTGAGAATTGTCTGAAAGAGATCAACGAAGGAAATAGCAAACATGGTACTGTAAGTAACAATTCAACAACACTGTGATGGTGATCTATTTTCTCTCTGCTTAAATGGGTTCTTGAACTGTATTCCTCTGAAATCTGCCATGTCCCATCTTCGGTGGTCACCACCATTGGCTTGGATCGGGTTGTGGAGATGTCCATCATGCACAAGTCAGTGCAGATAGGAAGGATCACCTCCGGCTTAGGTAGGTGGGATGGGGTAATATAGATACTAGGATCGTAAGACACGACCCCAGTTTGGATGAAGTTGATTCTGTTGGGAGGAGGAGCTTGGTTATGTGGTGGGAGAGGATTTGTTGTGACGTTGGATTTTTGGGAGGCGCGATCACCTGTTTGTCAATAAGATCCTGGATCTCATGATGCAATCTAAAGCAACGGTCGGTGTCATGACCATGCTGTTGGTGATACGCGCAGTATTTTGCCGGGTCATGAGTGGGAGGGAGTGGATTTGGCAGTGGCTTCGGCTCCAAGGGTGTCAAATGCTTCTTCTTGATTAACACCCCCAGAGCTTTGGACAGGGGCATATATAGGGGGGGTGAAGGTCCTTTGGCCTCTGGGTTGATATTTGGTGTTTTGGGTATTGCTTCCAGATGCGCTAGAGAAAGGCGTGGTTGTCATGGGTCTTGGGGGAGGGGGAATGGTGGTGACCGTGCTCACTTCTGAAGCCCGTGCAGTTGCAGCGCCACTCGGGCCTGCGTTGTTGTTACGGTTGAAAGTCCTTCTGGGTTGCTCCCTATCCTAGTCGATCATACCTTGTTTCATGGCATCCTCGATCTGTACCCCCATCTCATGTAAATCTGAGAAGGTGGGAAAAGGGAGTACAATCATCTTCTGCATCAACTTTGGTTGGAGATTGCGCACAATCATCCTGATTTGATCTTTGTCTGTAGGCCTCAAAGTCATCATCGATGCCTTCGCTCTCCATCGAGTTACGAAATCTGAGAAAGTTTCTTTAGGCTCCTGCCTCGTCGTTTCGAGATCACGAGTCGTAATCTCGATCTGGGTATTGTACGAGTACTGCGCGACAAAGGCCTCAGCCATTTCATCCCAGCTCTTTTTTTACCTCATCCTCTAACTTCGCGTACCAGATGGCGGCGACACCCGACAGGGTTCGGCCGAACAGTGAAAGCTTTTGTGGTCGGGTTAGGCCCATTGGCCGCAAGATGTCTGAGAATAGCTGAAGATGGACCATGGGGTCCCCGGACCCGTCGAAGCGGTCAATTTGCGGCATCTTGAATCTGTCTGGCAATGTCACGGCCACATCGGTGTATCCATCTTCGATGTCCGGAATTGCCTTCACTCCTTGTGACTTCTTGAAAAGCTTCTCAAGCTTGCTCAGTTTCAGAGCTGTATGATCTATTTCGAACTCGAAGGGAGAGTCCGGATGATTGGGTGTGTGGGTCTTGGACAGTTGAGGCGGAAGCGGGGGCGGAGCTGGCCCCGTTGGAAGGTTCGTGTCCTCCTGGATGTTCTGGTATTTGGCCCGGTGTTCTGGGTGTTTGGCAGAGCATTCTGGACAGTAGGTGCTTGCTCAGGCAATGGGGCCCCTGGTGGGGGAGGAACTTGATGCGAAGCTGATGCCGCATTCTGCTGTTGCAGTCTGGTGATTAACTCGGCCTGCTGGGCCATGATTGTGGCTTGTTGCTTGGAGAACTCCGCTTGGCGGGCAGCGTCCTCTTGCATCTGTCTCATGCTCTCCTGCATTTGGAGCATCAGGGCTTCCACCCCTGACGTATTTTGCTGATCCATCCGACTGACTGGTATGTCTATTTCTATAGCAACAATTGGGATCTCAGTCCTACTGTCCTCTGATGGAGTAACCCACTGTTCTAACAACCTCTGTTCTAACACACTGCGCTTCCTTGACTTTCTCCTAACAACGGGGGGTAAATAATAGAACACTGGATGTCCGTCAACCAGATCCTCAGATCGATTGAGTCGGCGACCTCGTGTCCAAAGTGCTTGGGGAATATCTACTGGGTCGGAAGCAATCGTGCTAAAACTGCCCTAGCAAAAAGATAAATAAAACGAAAAGGAAATAAATAACCAGATAAAAACAGCATGACAGCTTAAAATAAATACGCAACACAACGGTCGGGCATACAACACACGGTTGATAAGCTGAAAAACACACTGTCTCCAAATACTGATCACTGTCCCTGCCCTGAATCACTGTTCCCCAAAGACTGAATCGATACCCGCAGATAACTGATTCTCAAACACTGACTGATGCCCGCAGGCCTGATGCCCAAACTCATATACTGATGTATGCATTCCTGTATAGATGCACTCTAAAGCACATAACAGATAAGTGAGAGCCAAAACACCCCTATGTTGGGGTAGGGTTTCCCTGTCCTATTTTGTCAGGGACTAGGGTTTCACTACGCACGCAGCGGTTTCAAACAACCTATATCGGGTAAGCAACCTGTCCTAGTTTGGAATGGTCACTATGGATTTCGATATGCACTAGGTCGAATGGTAAAAAGGGTGCCCCGGTAAAACCGGGGTTTGTGTTCCCATGCTGTCAGAGCCCACAGCCGATCAGCCTTATGGTCATGCCTTGACAAGACAAGCCTCCGGCAAATCGTTCGGGAATGGCATTTGGCAAACACGGTATCCTAGGCGCACCAATGCAAATGCAATGCAAAGAAACACACAAATGTAGTCAAAACCAGATATCATGAGTTCGAGTCAAATTCTCTAAATCCCCAGCAAAGTCGCCAGAAACTGTAGACAAGCCCGCGGGGGACCTCGCTACAGCTCGGACTCAAATGTTGTCACGGTTCTTAATCTGAACCAAAGAGTCCAAATTCGGCAAATCATTTTGAGAAAACAGATTTTTTTTTTTTTTGAAAGAAGTGCCAAACATGGACTGCTTTGCCAGATACAGAGTCGCCACCTAAATATTTTATTTTTGAGAAATTTAGGAAACCCTGACTCGTTTGCCTAAGGCCACGTGTCCGTCATCACCAAAGTTGCCTCGGCTCGGGAACTTGGGTACGATTGGGGAAGGTCACTTCGTGAGCACCCCCGCTCGCCCGTCAAAGACCGCCTCTACTAACCATGATATCTTGTTTTGAAAACATTGTGTGTTCTTATTCCGGTTATTAGCCTAGATTACTATGTGATGCGCACAGCATACAAGTATAGACTGGATCGCCTAAATTGGAACAAAACACTTCATGTTTGTTTTTTTGAAAATGGTTTGATGGTGCTACCCGCAGGTAGGCTAAGATGTGGATTTGCCACCCTCGGGTGGGCTTAGAAAACATGGTTTTGCCACTATCTAGTGGGCTTAAAACAAGCATTTGATGAATTGTTCCAATCCAAATAACCCAACCTTCACCCACAGGCATTCAAGCAGTTATATCACATAAGCACATAGCCTCATGGTAAGCATGCTATTCATGGCAACACTCACACACATGCAAGGATGCTAAAGCATAAAACTTACCGAGTACTCCAAGCCAAAACAAGAAGCTCATAGAAATCATGCATGATCCTAACTATACAGAGATGCCTAATGCAACACATGCAAAATGCAACTATAGCAGGCTCGGCTATTCTAAACCTGGCATATGAGATGCAACAGCTATCAAGTATTCAACTTAGAATTGAAATACAAATGCAGTTAGTATGATGCGCCAAGCCCGGCCCGCATGCAAAACAGATGAATGAATGCAAACATGCTATCATACTGTATACTAATTGAAACATGCCCTAATTCTAACCATCATAAGCGGGTAAATAAAAGGGAAGAAAGACGTGGGGTTGGAAGACATACATCACACTCACGCACACTTATTACAATTATGCCCTCGCACAGAGGGTCCGAATAAATAATACAGTCCCAAATGAAAGAATATTACAGTCCAAATAATACAGTCCAAAATGTGTACAAATTCCTAATTAATTTACAAATTAACTAAGAAAATAATAAACTGGTATACAAGCCAGGGACTGCCTTGATTCTAATGAATGATGTATGTTTAGGCTGCCTTGCGCGGAAATCCACTGGATGCCCCAATTAGCCTCTGTTTTGCAATTGTTCTTGGAAAGCGCGCCAAGCCTCGGAGCCTGCTGATTCTTGATTTTGCTGTAACAGAGAGCAGGAAAGGGGCATAGCAATGTATTTTCACACAAATGTATGCATGACTCGATCCTCGTGCCACCAATCACGCATTTCGATGCATGATGGCCGAGGAGTCGATTTGCACAATTCAATATGGAATGAATGCACATGAAAACTCAACAAAACCTAACTCCATCATGGATGATCCGGAGTGTCGGTGACTAGGGAATTGAGACACGTTCCGTCACTCGGAGTACGGAACGTACCTCGTTTCCCGTGCTCGGGCTAACTCCTATCCCGAACACAATGCAATATGCATGACATGCATGAATGCAACTAAGATACAACCTAACATGCATAATGTTATGAAATGGCATACACAGTGTACGATGCAACATGACATACACAATGCTCTAATATACAACCTCGCATACACAATGCTATGGAATGAAATGGCATACGCAATGCATAATGGACTTACACTAACATGAGTGGATCTCAGCCACACTCACACAAGAGGCCATTAGATAAAAATGAGACACTCGAAACGCGTGCATGCGTGCACGCAAACCGAGGACCGAACCTACGGCACGGATGCCACTCTAACATGATATGGCAAAACATGAAAAATGGCATACTAACACGCAAATTTCAGAGGCAAAATGAGATGCAAACAGCCCCGAAACATGGTGAAATGGTACCCAATGCATGGAACGAGTCCCGAAACATGAAATTTGGCGCGTGAAATGGCCTATAGCTATGCAATGCATGCAATATTTGAATATGAAGTGTAAAGACAGAAGCAAGGCAGCCCCAAAACAAGCATGTTTACAGTTTTAAGAAAGGCCAAACAGTGAGCCCAAATGGAGCTAAGCTAGCATACAAAAATGGCCCCGAAAGCAAGATAATGAAGCAACTCACAGATGCTGGCCCCGAACAGAGGATGGGCCTTCTACAATATTGAATAGGGGCCAAAAATATGATGTTTTACAGTTTATGATAATCCCCAAAAACAAATACAAGTATGCTCAAAATGCTATGAAAAATAAAGGCCAAAATGGAGATAAAGAAGCAACTGACATATTCTGGTCCCAAACAGGTAAGGGCCCTTCAACAATGTTGAAGAAGGGCCCAAAATATGACTTTTTACAGTTGAGTACAAGACCTAAAACAGTGCACAAGCATGCTCAAAATACTATGTAAAAATGAGGCCTAAAAGAAGATTAAACACAAAGTATACAAAGGGTGCCTCAAACAGTAATAGACCCTTAATGAAACATGGATAGGGGGTCAAAAAAAGGCTATTTTCAGTTCGGACCAAGGTCCAAAAATAGAAGCTCAATAGGCTAATAAATCATGCAAAAATGGGGCTGAAATATGGATAACAAAGAAAGTGATATATGGAGGCCCCAAATAGTGGTGAGCCCTCAACAATGTTGAAGAAGGGCTCAAAATAAGCAACTTCACAGTTTACTACATGCTTCAAAACAGTTTACATATAAGCCAAAAACAACATGCAAGGAAATGGCATATAAGAGGGATAATGAAGTAAGTACCAAATGGGGGCCTCAAAAAGTGAGAGACCCTTAATGAAAGATGAAATAGAGCTCAAAAAAATGCCACTTTCAGTTATGGCCGGAGCTCAAAAGTACAAGCAAGAAGGGCTAAGAAATAATGCAAGAATAAGCTCAAAAGAGGGAGAAATCAACTCACCCTTGAAGACCAATCCTTTGTTGCCTCTTGGACCAAGAAAGGCTGCCTCCTAGCCTCTGAGAAGGCCCTCCTAGCTGCTGGAATGGAGTGGTGGTGTGGTGCTAGGTGGTGGTGTAGAAAAGGGGTAGGACTTGGGTGTTTTGAGGCTTGGAAGTGTAGAGGGAGAGAGATACAATGCAAGGGGCTCAAAGGTGTTTTTTTCCAACCCCAAAAACCAGAGCTGCTGGAGGTGGTTATATAGGCCAAAGAGGGGGAGAAAGAGGGGGAAAAAATGGAGGGAAATCCCTCCAAGTTTCCCTCCAAAAAAGTCCCCCCGGATGCAGAATCTGGGGGGAAAAAAGTGTATATTTGAAGTGAACAGGATGCAAGGAAGCTGGCCGGCCAGTTTGCTAGGGTTTGGGTGGCCGGCCGGCCCTCCCCATGGCCGGCCGGCCAAGGGTCAAAAGGGTCAAGTGTGGTTAGTGGCCGGCCACCACAGATTGGTGGCCTCCCATGTGTCCTCAACACAACCCTGTGGTTGAAAATTGGCAACTGTGAACCAGGAGAGAGAACAACCCACTTTTCAAAGGGGTTCAAAAGGGTCAAATGGAATTACTGGTCGGCCATGTGATATTTGTGGCCTCCCAGATGTGTACATCACAAATATGGAGTTTAGGGTGCAAGAAAATGGCCCAAGGGTGGTCAACATTGGCTTTGAAGTGAGAAAAACAGGCGTCGGAGGGCGAAAATGGAATATAACTGGTCGCTGGAACAATTACTAGCCTCCCACCCTTCTACGACCTTCCTGGTGATGAAACAGAGGTCCCTGCCAAAAGTGAACGAAAACCAATGCAAAATGAAGGTTCGGGGCCGAAATGCGCAGTCCGAGGCTCCAAAAACCGACTGTTGGGCACCGGGAGTGGTGTTCGACCACGAAGCTGGTCTCTCAGACCACAGTGTCCCTCAAAAGGGAGTGAATAAGATGTATGCCAAGAACCGGGGCAAACGGAGGTGGTTAGGCGGTCCCGAACCGAGGCACTCGGCCTGACGGCTCGGAAAACCGGGAACCGGGCTCCGAAATGGCCAAAATGGCCTACGACCATGAAATGTAGCCCACGGCCACTGAGAGATAGTCTACGAAACCTCTCCCTCCCTTTGGGAAGAGAAATAGAGAAAACCGAGTCTGGTTCGCAAACCGAGGCAAGGCACAGAAAAGCCCGGAAGTCCGGAGGCAGGGCTCACGGCCGGGACTCCGCAACCTCAGAACGAGCACAATATGCAACATCACCGAGCGCTCAATCGGTGACGTCTGAGTCTTGAGGTCGATCAAAAATGGAGTGTCTACACATACATGTATGTATATATGATATATAGATTATATATACATAAGAAAAAAAAATTAAATATCATAGAAGTAATTTCTAATAGGATGAAAAGTTTTTTTTTAATGTAAAATAGAAAGAGAATTCAAGATGGAAGAATAATGACATATATATTTTTTTTATATTGGAGAGCCATTTTATATATAAAATGATATATATATTTTAAAGTTCTATGGCAATCAATAATATCCAAAAAACAAGGGGGTCATGGCCTCCCATAATCTTCTCCTAATTCCGTCCAAGGGTGGTGTAGACCGAAAAGGGGTTTTGTAACGATGAATGTTGATGGGGCTGCTGGCGTGAACCCGGATAGGGATGTGGTGGGGGTGATTGGCAGAAATTCATATGGGCATTTTCTTGCGGCTAGAGTTTGTTCGGTTGAGGGGATTAAGAATGCTTTGATTTTGGAAGCTCTGGCAGTTCGGGAGGCGATGGGGATGGGAATAGAGATGGGTTGGCAAAAGGTGGTCATTGAGTCAGATTCTTAATGAGAAAAGTTAGGCATCATGAAAAAACTTTCATGAAAATGATCATGAAAGATTTATGACTCTTAGATTACCTTGATTAATGTGTGGTGCTTTATTTTAAGTATAATCCAAGGGTCATAAATCTTTCATGATCATTTTTATGAAATTTTTTTTATGATACCTAGTATTGTTGATTCTTTATTTGTAGTGTCCTTCCTACATGGGGAGGTTGGGAGGGAGAGTAGAGTAGGGGTGGTGCTGGCAGATATTGGAATTTTAAGACGAAATTTCTTAGCTTGTGATTTTGGTTTTGTGCTGCACCGTAGCTCCGTATGGTGTGCGTTGTTTAGGGCGTTTCACTTGGGAGGGGCAACCTCCTAGGTGGTTGAGTGGTCCTCTGAGGACTGATGATGTTTCTTGATTTGGTGCATGGTTTCTATCTCTAGTTTGTGGCTATCTCAAAAAAAAAAACATTTCCATTGTTTATGAATATTAGGAAAATACACCTTTGGTATCAGATTTGGACAAAATGAAAGATATAGAAATTATATTTTATAAGAAAAAGAAAACTCAATTTTTAAAATTTTCAACCGAAGCTTAAACAATTTGAGTGGTAATAGTTTCTGAGCTACTATCATAACTCCAATAACATATATATTTAAGGGATTGAATTCTCTCACATTGCTCATCTAATTTAAGAGAGCGTTCAAATTTGGTGGCGTAATTTTGAGACTAATTTCGGTGATCTAAATCGTTCACTTTTTAGGAGTTATTAAGTTAATATTCATGCAAAAATTTAAGATAAATTACACTTTGCGCCCTCTAAAGTTTCACCTATTTCTCACTTTACCCTTTAAGTTTGACTTTTCCTACTTTGACTTTTCATGTTTGATATCCTTCTCACTTTAGCCCTTTAAGTTTGATTTTTCCCACTTTGACCCTTCATGTTTGCAATTCTTTCTACTTTACTCCTAGACTAACTTCCATCCAAAATACTAACAGAATCTACCACATCACCAACAAATAAAGCGTTGTAAATATCCTAGTGTTTTTTTTATAGAAGTTAGTCTATGAGTAAAGTAGGAAGGATTGTAAACACGAAGGGCCAACGTGGGAAGCATTGTAAACACGAAGGTCAAAGTGAGAAAGATTGCAAACATGAAGGGCCAAAGTGAAAAAAATCAAACTTAAAGGGCCAAAGTGAGAAATGGATGAAACTTTAGGAAGACAAAGTGTAATTTACCCAAAAGTTTAAGATGGTTAAATATCAGTAGTTGTGTATTTGAATTACATTTGTTTTAATAAAGTAGACGACAATTATAATTTCAAAACAAATACTCATTTTTTGTAATACAAATATGATTCAAACATATAGTTACCTATATCCAATCATATTAAATTTTTGCATGAATATTCCATTTAATGGATATTAAGCCCCAAAATAGACCTATCAAGCCCAAACGTTCTCTCAAATTGATGACAAATTTAAGAAAATCCAAACTATACATTTAATTATTGGCATAAATTCATTTAAGATCTTAAAATTTTTTAGATTAATTTATACTATAATACAATACAAGCTAAATCACATGTATATTGTCTTTACCCGGTGGTAACTAACTCAAAACTTGGCAGTCTATAATTTCAATTTAGAAATTTAACTAAAGAGTCATGCTAATGATAGTTTAATAAATTGACAATAAGAGAAATAAAATGTACAAAAGTCAAATTTTCAATATATTTTTAGACGTTTCATAACATTTTAATCTATTTTTATACAATTTTTACAAGTCTGCCAAAACCATTTCACCGCCCAAAGGGCTTTCATTAGCATTTGCCTTAACTAAACAATAATGCTAGATATCGTGAAAGAAATATCATAGAAAGTCTTCATGAAAATTTTCTACTTTTAAATTAGTTTGTAGTGTTTTATCATATATTATGCAATCACTCTTCGATTAATTTTATAAAACTTTGCATGATATTATTTCATGACTTAACTAAAACATGGACATAATTGTTTTGTCTTTTCATTTTCTTGACACACGTTAAATAGAAGGGAAGGAAAATATGTATAAATTCCACCACCAAATCACTCACAAGAAGAGTTTTTTTTTAAGAGGAAAAGAAGTGCTATGTTTGCATTTGCATAAGCACCACCATGGTGCCATGAATGAATGCTCTATCAGCAAAACAAAAATAAGGAGGCAGATGACGACACGCCACCAAGAAATTTATCGTAAAACCTAATCTGCACGCACTTATTGTTAAAACCATAAAAAAAAAAATGAAGCTAACTCCTATTGTAAAACACTTACCTTATGGCTATCACAAGAAGTCTGATAATGCATTTGTGGGTTAAAGAAAGCCAACATTTTTTGAACCCTCTCCTCAATGGCTTCCACTTATCAAGCTTCCAAATAAGATTTGCTGAGACAAGAGTACCCATTGAGGGAGAGAATTCAGAGAAAGTTGGACCACAAAAAACTGATTTCGCCATGGAGTATCCTTGAGGACTGAGTACTGAGTACTGCTACACATAAAAAGAGAGAAGGGAGGCTAGGAGGGAGGGGGGTGGAGGAAAAGAGGAAGAGAGGAAAGTATATAATAATGCTACTATTTCTATGTAAGTTCATGGTGTTACAAGCAATAATTAGTTTAGCGTAAATTATAAATACACTTTTGAGTTTTGCTCAAAATACAAATACTTCTTATGATTTGAAAAATTACAAATACCATTTTGTTAGAATTTTTTATTTAACGGAATTAATTAAAAAAATTAAATTCATAATTAAATTCATAAAATAGACATTTGTTATGAAATTAGAAACCTTAAAGAGTGGAATATAATTTCCAAACCACAGGAAATGATTTATAATTTAATCAAATCTCAGAAGATATATTTGTAATTTAGCCATTAGTTTATTTCCTCTTTTGTTTTTAATATTTTTTCTTTCAATTATTTGTACATAAACTTCTATTATGCCTCACAAGAAGTTAAAGGAAATTTCTAAGAAAAAGCCAAGGGGTATCTACCAGAAATACTACAATCAAAACGAAGACTTAGAAAGAATATTATTTGTTAAAATTGATATTATTTATATATTGCTCTCAATAAATAAAGAATTACAAAACATGATAAGTGAATTTTTTTTGTCACTCAACTTCGTCACAAAGGTTGATCAGCACCATTCCACCCATGAAGTTTTCTATTACGTTATTGGTTGGAAACACCGTTTGGACAAATGTCATATGGAGCAATGCTAAGTGCATAAATTGGAATGAAGAATGTGCACAAAAAATACATTGTGTGGCCGATATTTATTTTAAGTATGATCTCCATCTTAATCAAGATGAATCCACATAATGCATAATTTGTACGTATTATGTGTTCTAATTTTGTGCACCTATGATTATATAATAATGTCGAGGAATGACTCATTTTCATATCACTATTCTCCATATCCATTCATACTTTATTTTTTAGGCCATATCACAAGCCCTAGGGGTGACTCTACAGCCAATGTTGGGTGTTCAATTGAGCTGTACACCCTAAATTTATTATTTATTATATATATATATATATATATATATAGGTTATTCAATCCAAAACATTATATTGAACACCCTAACCCACTTTTTTGAACATCCTAACTCACTCTCCTGAACACCCAGCTAGCCTACTTCTTGAACACTCAACTCAACCCGTGACCTTTTAATCAATATATATGCTTCGGCATGTTTTGGACCTTTGCTTCCTCAGCCTGTGCAAAGTACTTCATTGATAAAATTGTGCAATTTTGCAATTCTTAACAAGTGTATCACTTGAATGTTAATGTTGATTAACAGTTTTATAGCTTATCTCAATTTGAATTAAAGGAGCATTTCTCAATTTTATTTTTTAATTTTTTTATCATGCTAGTGATAAAAATAAAGTATATTTATCTAAATTTTTGTATCTACATTTTATTTTTTGAAATA
>JAPPVO010008211.1:0-23731 GCA_030407325.1 Camellia japonica | reverse complement strand
TTCAAGAAACGACTATACCTTAACGATCTATTTAAAATTAATAAAAATGGAACTTGAATGAAAAGGAAATTGAATAAAATTGATGCTCAATAAAATAAAAAATAAAGTTGCATAAAATTAGCAATAAAAGTTCATTAAAGAAACCACTATACCTTAACGATATATCTAGAAATTAAATAAAAAAGGAAGTTGAATGAAAAGGAAATTGAATAAAAATGGAAGTTGAATAAAAATAAAAATGGAAGTTGCATCAAATTAAAATGGAAGTTTATTCAAGAAACCACGATAGCTTAACGATATATTTGGAAATTAAATAAAAAATTAGTTGAATAGAAAAGGAAATTGAATAAAATTGAATTTGAAAAAAAATAAAAATGGAAGTTGCATAAAATGAACAATGGAAGTTCATTCAAGAAACATTACACTTAAGTCTATTTGGAAATTAAATAAAAAAGGAAGTGAATGAAAAGGAAATTGAATAAAAATGATGCCTGAAAAAAATAAAAATGGAAGTTGCTTAAAATTAGCAATAAAAGTTCATTGAAGAAACCACTATACCTTAACGATCTATTTAGAAGTTAAATAAAAAAAAGTTGAATAGAAAGGAAATTAATACAAATGGAAGTTGAATAAAAATAAAAATGAAGTCCATTCAAGAAACCACTATATCTTAACGATCTATTTGGAAATTAAATAAAAAAAGAAGTTGAATAGAAAAGGAATTGAATAAAAATGGAAGTTGAATAAATAAAAATGGAAGTTGTAACGCCCTCAAAATTAACCCAATATACATATAACAATGACTTGCATTATTAAAAGAAAACATTGCATTATCTCATCATCAGAGTTTACGAAATGAAAACATTACATGTAACATCATAATAAATGCCCTACGGGCTTACATCTTGCCAAGCCAACACTTGGACACAAAATATGAGTTCTAACTCAAATACAAATAAAGCCCTAGGCTTGAATGTTTACATGTAATTAAAAAAAACAAATAACTAAACTATCTTCAAATCCAAGTCCTTCCAAGCTAAGTCCTTGGAGGTAGCTTATCACCTGAACCTGAAAATGATGTTCCCATAAAGGGTGAGCCACAGCCCAGTAGAAATACTAAACCAAATATAAGCATTGAATAAAGCTAGCATTCAATAGATGGTTAACACAAAATGTCATTTATCACTTACATTATCTATTCAACTTTCCATTATTATCAATATGGCTCAGAACCTGGCCAAAACAACAGTGAACTATATATCATATTCACATTACTTCCAATATCAACAAACAAATGAGACATAGGCTCATATCAAAACACTTCCATACTTCCAATATGATACACATTTTAGTGTTGTATCAATAAATGCAAAAACACTTCAATATCAATAAGCACACATAATAGTGATGCTAATGGAGTCCATCCCCTATCTCCTCCCAAACAAAATCCGGTTAAGAGGTCCATCCCCTATCTTCCCCTAACCGTGGAGTACATCCCCTATCTCCTCCCACACAATATGCATATGCAATGCTCAACTAATACATGTATGTAAACACATAACATATACATCTCACAATCAATACACATAATGTCTGTATTAATTCAACAGTCAACATTAATGACTTAACCAATGTGATTAGTTCAGTTATCCCTAATCCACATGCAATGTCTACAACAATCATGACTATCCTCCACCGATAGCCCAAAACAGTTATTTCTAAACAGAAATAACTAAATCAACAATTCAATAGGCATATGATTTAAATTAACCAACTACCCCATTTAATCAATAATTCCTCATATTCATGAATTCAACTAATTCCCCAATTTTCCTTAAATTAAACATACAATTCAATTTAATACAACAACTAGGGTTTTTCCCAAAATTACCAAAATACCCCCAACATATTAAAATACCAAAACTTAGAACAAAACGTATACATTGGAGTAGGAATCCCTACCTCGAAGAAATAACCCAAAAGAGAAGACGAAGATGATGACCCAAACTCCAAAGTGCTCCAAAACCAAATTGTTCAGATTAAACTGAAGCCCTCGACCCACTCTAACTTTTTAATAAAGGATCTAGGGTAGAAACACCCTAAACTAGATGAAACCTAGGTAGAAGGTGTGTAGGGAGAGAGAAAGTCGGACCTAGGGTTTGGAAAAAAAGAGATAGAAAAACTGATTAAAAACCCGCTGCTGCCTATTTAAACTGAACAGGCTCGCTCGAGCGAAGACATGGTCGCTCGAGCGACCAGACACAAAAATCCACGCTCGAGCGAAGAAAAGCTCGCTCGAGCCAAAAACTCGATGCTTCAGGTCTGCAACCCAGAAGCTCGCTCGAGCGAAATGCTCGCTCGAGCGAAGAACTCGAAAACATACACCTCGCTCGCTCGAGCGAAGAAAGCTCGCTCGAGCCAAGAAACACATCTCTCAGGTCCTAAGCCCAGACGCAGACTCTCGCTCGAGCGACCAAACCCTGGCTCGAGCGAAGAACAAAAACAACAGCTCGCTCGAGCGACCAACTCCTCGCTCGAGCGAAGGTCCAAAAATCTGGACAGCAACACTTGGTTTCCAACCCAACCAACCTGTAACAAACCTGCCCAACACAACCCATAACTCAAAATAAAGAATTAAAGGACAACAACAACAATAACAATAACAACTGGATCCACGGAACTTAAGTCCGGATACAACAATCTAAAGGAAAAAGACCGGGGTCGCTATAACCTCCCCCCTTAAAAGAATTTCGTCCCCGAAATTAAGCATAAGTTTTGAAAACAAGTTTTTCTCAAATTCTATCAATATGACATTACAATAATGAACAACTTGACCCAATACTGGTCACTCATCTCTTATCAAGAGGCATCTCACAATATGTATATAAATAACATATATTACAACCTGCGTCAATATTATGCATTTTTCCTTTCAATCTTAACAATTTCAATATACGTGATTTCCATTTCCATATCATATTAAATTCCATGATATATAAAACACATTCAATCTATAAATGTGACATTCCACTTCCATTATGAAGCAAGTTTCAAACTACTAATATTAAACCAAAACATTCTCAATGTTTTCCAACTTAAGACATAAGTAAAGCTCTTAAGTTCAACAATATTACAAAATCTAAATACAAGATTACAAATCAACAAACATGTCCGGATATTTCTCGCGGACTTCCAACTCACGTTCCCAAGTGGCTTCTCCACCCCGTGATGTTTCCAAGAACCTTTACCAAAGGGATGGTTTTGCCTCGCAAAACTTGATCCCGCCTATCCAAAACCCGAACCGGTCTCTCCTCATACGAGACATCCTCTCAACCACTAAATCAGTCCAATCCAACACATGTGATGGATCCGGCTCATACTTCCGAAGCATACTCACATGAAACACGTCATGTACTCCGGACAACTGCGGTGGCAAAGCTAAACGATAAGCAGCCTCGCCAATCCTCTCAAGGATCTCAAAAGGACCTATGAACCGAGGGGACAACTTCCCGCTCTTCCCAAACCTCATCAATCCCCGTCTAGGTGATATCTTCAGAAAGACATGATCACCCACCTCAAACACTAAAGGTCTCCTCCTACGGTCGGCATAAGATTTCTGACGACTCTGGGCTGTAACAAGTCTCTTACGGATAAGCTCAACTTTCTCCGTCGTTTCCCTCACCAACTCCGGACCCAATAGAGGTGCATCACCCACCTCAGCCCAACAAACTGGAGATCTACACGGTCGGCCATACAAGGCCTCAAACGGTGCCATACCAATACTAGACTGGAAACTGTTGTTGTAGGCAAACTCCACAAAGGCAAGTGCCTCTCCCACGACCCACTGAAATCAAGAACACAACCCCGAAGCATATCCTCAAGGATCTGAATAGTACGCTCGGACTGCCCGTCAGTCTGAGGATGATAAGCCGTGCTAAAGGTCAACTTAGTGCCTAAGGCACTCTGCAAACTCTGCCACAACCTAGCAGTAAAACGAGGATCTCTATCTGAGACGATCGTCACTGGGACCCCGTGCAACCTCACTATGTCCCGAATGTACAAGTCGGCAAGATGATCTACCGAATCTCTCACGCGCATAGGAATGAAGTGCGCCGACTTAGTCAACCGGTCTACAACCACCCAAATAGCATCACTACCCCGCTGAGTCCTCGGAAGACCCACAACGAAGTCCATAGTGACATGCTCCCACTTCCACTCGGCAATAGGCAAGGGTTGCAACAAACCCGCTGGCCTCTGATGTTCGGCCTTCACTTGCTGACAAGTAAGGCACTTAGACACGAACGCTGCCACATCTCTCTTCATACCCCGCCACCAAAACTGGCGACCCAAATCCCGATACATCTTAGTGCCTCCCGGATGCACCGCAAGGCGTGAATGATGAAACTCTCGGAGTACCTCCTCTCGGCAAGACTCCGGCACAAACAGACGGTCTCGGTATCTCACACTCAGGTCGGGATACACCGTCAAACCCTTCTCAACCTTCCCACTGGAGATCTTCTCTCGAAGGGATTCTACCTCAAGGTCACCCCTCTGAGCCTCTAACACTCGAGTCACAAGTGTAGGCTGCGCAACAACAGAAAACAAGGCTGCAGCCTCAACGGATTCGCCCAGAAGCAAATCAAACTCCCAAGTGCACCCAACATCTCCCACTCCCGAATGGCTATACTAGCTATGTCACCAACAGGTTTCCTGCTAAGGGCGTCGGCCACCACATTGGCCTTCCCCGGATGATAATGCAACTCAAAGTCATAATCCTCAATGAACTCCATCCACCTCCTCTGCCTCAATTCAAGTCTTTCTGTGTAAACAGATATTTCAGACTCTTATGATCCGAGAATACCTCGAACTTCTCACCGTAAAGATAATGCCTCCAAATCTTCAAGGCAAATATCACAGCTGCTAACTCTAAATCATGCGTAGGGTAATTCTTCTCATGAATTTTCAACTGACGTGAACCATAGGCAACCACTTTCCCCTCTTGCATCAACACACAACCCAGACCCTCTCGTGAGGCGTCACAATAGACTGCATAACCCAACCCTCTCTCCGGAATAATCAAGACTGGAGCGGTGGTCAGTCTAACTTTCAACTCCTGAAACGACTTTTCACAAGTCTCACTCCATACAAATTTGACTCCCTTCCGAGTCAATCTAGTCAAAGGTGAAGCTAACCTGGAGAAATCCTTCACAAATCGGCGATAATACCCAGCTAATCCCAGAAAACTGCGGATCTCAAACACACTCTTAGGCTGTGCCCAATCTTGCACTGCCTCTGTCTTGGATGTATCAACAGACACCCCTTCCCCGAAACACATGGCCTAAGAATTTCACCTCTTCTAGCCAGAACTCACACTTCCCAAACTTAGCATAAAGCTTATGGGCTCTAAGTAACTCAAGCACCACTCTCAAGTGTTCCTGTGCTCCTCCTCCGAAGGTGAATAAATCAGAATGTCGTCCACGAAGACAACTACAAAACGATCTAAGAATTCCCGGAAGATCCGGTTCATCAAATCCATAAACACTGCCGGTGCATTGGTGAGCCCGAATGGCATCACCAGAAACTCATAGTGGCCATACCGCGTACGGAATGCCGTCTTCGGAATATCCTCCTCCCTGACCCTCAACTGGTGGTAACCCGATCTCAAATCTATCTTAGAGAAACAACGGGAACCCTTCAACTGGTCGAACAGATCATCTATACGAGGCATAGGGTACTTATTCTTAACCGTAGCCCGATTCAATTTCCGGTAATCTATACATAGTCTCAAAGCACCACCTTTCTTTTTAACAAAGAGGGCCGGTGCTCCCCACGGTGAAACACTAGGACGGATATAGCCCTTATCTAGCAACTCCTGGAGCTGAATCTTCAACTCAACTAATTCGGCTGGGGCAAAACGATAAGGTGCCATAGAAATTGGCGCCGTACCGGGCACTAGGTCAATAGAGAACTCAATCTCTCGATGCGGTGGCAACCCAACAAGATCCTCGGGAAAGACGTCCGAGTACTCACAAACCACCCTTGGCAACACAATCTGGGTCTCATCACCCTCACTAATCGAAAGACTAGCAAGTAGACCACTAAGCTCACTCCGCCCTCGCGAACCATACCCCGGTGGCAAAACACTACCAACCCGGTCCCCCAGAAAATGAAAACACTCTCCGCCCACGGTACAACAAGTGACCCTCTGGCGATAGCAATCAATAACTGCCCGGTATGACGATAACCAGTCCATACCCAAAATAACATCGAAGCCTTTCATAGGCATAACTACAAAGGAAAATGGGATTCTATGATCATCGACCTCTATATCACAACCCCTAACACCTTGTTTCAAGATCAATTCACCCCCAAGAGGTGACACTACACAAATAGGAGACGCTAACTGAGCTAACTCCAACTCCAAAACAGATGCAAATGCAGCAGACACAAAGGAATGAGATGCACCCGTATCGATCAAAACACTAGCAACTGAATTGCAAAACAAGAAGGTACCTCTCACGACAGATGGAGCCGGTACAAGATCCTGCGGGTAACAGCATACACGCGCCCAGATGGCCTCTGATCAACCTGCTCACCCCTAGGAGCATAAGACTGCTGCACAGACTGGGACGAAGAAGCCCCCTGATTGGCCCTCGAGGCCTGACCCGACTGAGCTGGCTGCTGACCCTGAGTCTGCCTCAAACCAGATGCACCAGGTGTGCCACTCAACTGCGGGCAATACCTCTTCATGTGCCCTGGCTGACCACACTGATAACACGAGAGTGGCTGGCCTCTACCCTGACTCTGGCTCTGAGATCGAGCCGAAGAAGATGCTGCTCTCTGTACTCCTCCCCTCTGAGGACAAACTGGAGACTTGTGGCCCAGCTGACCACACTTGAAACAGGTGATGTCTCCCTGACTGCCTTTCCCAGAACTAGCACTCGGTACTGGAAAAGTCGATCTAGAAAAGCTACCCTGAGACTGCTGAGGAGTGAAACCTCTCTGTCTCCTACCATCACTCTGCCCATCCTGACTCCTCTTGGAGCCTTCTGCCCTTCCTCCTCCTCCTGCATCATAATCTCAGTATGGGCTGCAGCATCAACCAGACGCCCATAATCCCGAATCAAAGACCCTACTACTCTCAACTTGAGGCCACGCCTCAACTTCTTCTCAAACTCAATGCAACGGCGTTCCTCGACGCCACCAACTCAGGTGCAAACCTGGACAACTAGTAAATGAGCCTCAAACTCGGCCACTGAAGAACTGTTCTGCTTAAGCTGGCAAACTGCTCTCTCAACTCTCCTAACTGCTGATAAAAACTCTCCTGGAAAGCATCACAAAAGCCTCCCAAGTCCCTCCTATACGGCCCTTAGTGAACTTCCACCACTGACCCGCATCCCCCTTAAGCTGGAAAGATGCCAAGGTCACCTTCACCCCCGTCTTCGATGCCTAGCATCTCAAACGTTTTCGTTGTCTGTTCGAGCCATTCATCTGCCTTAAGCGGCTCTTTAGGATCACCTAAAAATTCGTCCGGATTGGACCGGAAGAACTCCCTCTTCAGAAAAGAAGGTCCTGCATCAGCAACATGACCTGAGCCTGATTCTCAGCTCGAGAATGCCTACTGACTCCCTGAATGCCCCTGCTATCTCTCGGGCTAAAGCGCCCATAGCCTGCTGGCCTACCGGCTCGGCCACATTGGCCTGGCCTACTCCCTCCTGCACTGCCGGAATCTGAACTGCCGGAATCTCCTGTACTACTGGAATCTCCTCTGGCACAGGCACTTCCTGCCTACCCGGCCTACCACGCCTACCGCGACCTCGTCCTCGTCCTGACATCCTAATACAAGAAACAAAGACGTTAGCACATTAATAAATGTGCCGAAGCTAAACACTCGCGTCCTAATGCATTGGACAACAATAATTCATTCCACGTAAGCACATAATCACATAAGCACCTACGAATTTCATTCCTGGATGATAATGGTCCCAAAGCGTTACCATAGTTCCGGTTGGAAGCAGCAGTGATCAATTGCCTTTCCAACAAGACTACTAGCAACTCAAGGGTCCAATCAACATCCTAGAAACTACATTCCATACCCACATAATCACATAAACATGTTATCATGCAAACATATAACACTACACTAAGTCTCTATCAAACGAGACGAACCCATTGTGATACTAATCACTTCCCACGTACCCAAAGTATTCAAACCCGGTACGCTCTGATACCAAGTTGTAACGCCCTCAAAATTAACCCAAATACATATAACAATGACTTGCATTATTAAAAGAAAACATTGCATTATCTCATCATCAGAGTATTACGAAATAAAACATTACATGTAACATCATAATAAATGCCCTACGGGCTTACATCTTGCCAAGCCAACACTTGGACACAAAATATGAGTTCTAACTCAAATACAAATAAAGCCCTAGGCTTGAATGTTTACATGTAATTAAAAAAACAAATAACTAACTATCTTCAAATCCAAGTCCTTCCAAGCTAAGTCCTTGGAGGTAGCTTATCACCTGAACCTGAAAATGATGTTCCCATAAAGGGTGAGCCACAGCCCAGTAGAAATACTAAACCAAATATAAGCATTGAATAAAGCTAGCATTCAATAGATGGTTAACACAAAATTCATTTTCACTTCCATTATCTATTCAACTTTCCATTATTATCAATATGGCTCAGAACCTGGCCAAACTTACAACTGTGAACTATATCATATTCACATTACTTCCAATATCAACAACAAATGAGACACAGGCTCATATCAAAACACTTCCATACTTCCAATATGATACACATTTTAGTGTTGTATCAATAAATGCAAAAACACTTCAATATCAATAAGCACACATAATAGTGATGCTAATGGAGTCCATCCCCTATCTCCTCCCAAACAAAATCCGGTTAAGAGGTCCATCCCCTATCTTCCCCTAACCGTGGAGTACATCCCCTATCTCCTCCCACACAATATGCATATGCAATGCTCAACTAATACATGTATGTAAACACATAACATATACATCTCACAATCAATACACATAATGTCTGTATTAATTCAACAGTCAACATTAATGACTTAACCAATGTGATTAGTTCAGTTATCCCTAATCCACATGCAATGTCTACAACAATCATGACTATCCTCCACCGATAGCCCAAAACAGTTATTCTAACAGAAATAACTAAATCAACAATTCAATAGGCATATGATTTAAATTAACCAACTACCCCATTTAATCAATAATTCCTCAATTCATGAATTCAACATTTCCCAATTTTCCTTAAATTAAACATACAATTCAATTTAATACAACAACTAGGGTTTTTCCCAAAATTACCAAAATACCCCCAACATATTAAAATACCAAAACTTAGAACAAAACGTATACATTGGAGTAGGAAATCCCTACCTCGAAGAAATAACCCAAAAGAGAAGACGAAGATGATGACCCAAACTCCAAAGTGCTCCAAAACCAAATTGTTCAGATTAAACTGAAGCCCTCGACCCACTCTAACTTTTTAATAAAGGATCTAGGGTAGAAACACCCTAAACTAGATGAAACCTAGGGTAGAAGGTGTGTAGGGAGAGAAGAGTCGGACCTAGGGTTTGGAAACAAAAAGAGATAGAAAAACTGATTAAAAACCCGCTGCTGCCTATTTAAACTGAACAGGCTCGCTCGAGCGAAGACATGGTCGCTCGAGCGACCAGACACAAAAATCCACGCTCGAGCGAAGAAAAGCTCGCTCGAGCCAAAAACTCGATGCTTCAGGTCTGCAACCCAGAAGCTCGCTCGAGCGAAATGCTCGCTCGAGCGAAGAACTCGAAAACATACACCTCGCTCGCTCGAGCGAAGAAAGCTCGCTCGAGCCAAGAAACACATCTCTCAGGTCCTAAGCCCAGACGCAGACTCTCGCTCGACCAAACCCTGGCTCGAGCGAAGAACAAAAACAACAGCTCGCTCGAGCGACCAACTCCTCGCTCGAGCGAAGGTCCAAAAATCTGGACAGCAACACTTGGTTTCCAACCCAACCAACCTGTAACAAACCTGCCCAACACAACCCATAACTCAAAATAAGAATTAAAGGACAACAACAACAATAAATAACACTGAATCCACGGAACTTAAGTCCGGATACAACAATCTAAAGGAAAAAGACCGGGGTCGCTATTAGAAGTTGCATAAAGTTAACAATAGAAGTTCATTCAAGAAACCACTATACCTTAACGATCTATTTGGAAATTAATAAAAAAGGAAGTTGAATAGAAAAGGAATTGAATAAAAATGGAAGTTGAAAAAATAAAAATGGAAGTTGCCATAAATTAACAATGAAAGTTCATTGAAGAAACCATTATACCTTAACGATCTATTTGGAAATTAAATAAAAAAGGAAGTTGAATAGAAAAGGAAATTAAATAAAAATGGAAGTTGATTAATAACAAAAATGAAAGTTGCATACAATTAAAATGGAAGTTCAATCAAGAAACGACTATACCTTAACGATCTATTTTGAAATTAAATAAAAATGGGAGTTGAATGGAAAAGGAAATTAAATAGAAATTGTTGTTCAATAAGAATAAAAATGGAAGTTGCATAAAATTAACATTAAAAGTTCATTGAAGAAACCACTATACCTTAACGATTTATCTGGAAATTAAGTAAAAAAAGAAGTTGAATAGAAAACGAAATTGAATACAAATGGAAGTCGAATAAAAATAAAAATGGCAGTTCATTCAAGAAACCAGTATACCTTAACGATCTATTTGGAAATTAAATAAAAAATGAAGTTGAATAGAAAAGGAAATTGAATAAAAATGGAAGTTGCATAAAATTAAAATGGAAGTTCATTCAAGAAACGACTATACCACAACGATCTATTTGGAAATTAAATAAAAATGGAAGTTGAATGGAAAAGGAAATTGAATAAAAATTGATGTTCAATAAGAATAAAAATGGAAGTTGCATAAAATTAACAATAAAAGTTCATTGAAGAAACCACTATACCTTAACGATCTATCTGGAAATTAAATAAAAAAGGAAGTTGAATAGAAAAGGAAATTGAATAAAAATGGAAGTTGCATCAAAATTGAAAATGATAGTTCATTCAAGAAACCACTATACCTTAACGATCTATTTGGAAATTAAATAAAAAGGGAAGTTGAAAAGAAAAGGAAATTGAATAAAATTGAAGTTGAAGAAAAATAAAAATACAAGTTGCATAAAATTAACAGTGGAAGTTCATTCAAGATAACACTATACCTTAACGATCTATTTGGAAATTAAATAAAAAAAGGAAGTTGAATTGAAAAGAAAATTGAATAAAAATGGAAGTTGAATAAAAATAAAAATGGTAGTTGCATAAATTTAAAATGGAAGTTCATTCAAGAAACGACTATACCTTAACGATATATTTGGAAATTAAATAAAAATAGAAGTTGAATGGTAAAGGAAATTGAATAAAAATTGATGTTCAATAAAAATAAAAATGGAAGTTGCATAAAATTAACAATAAAAGTTCATTGAAGAAACCAGTATACCTTAACGATCTATCTAGAAATTAAATAAAAAATGAAGTTGAATAGAAAAAGAAATTGAATACGAATGGAAGTGGAATAAAAATAAAAATGGAAGTTCATTCAAGAAACCACTATACCTTAACGATCTATTTGGAAATTAAATAAAAAAAGGAAGTTGAATGGAAAAGGAAATTGAATAAAAATGGAAGTTGAATAAAAATAAAAATGGAAGTTGCATAAAATTAACAATGGAAGTTCATTCAAGGAACCACTATACTTTAACGATCTATTTGGAAATTAAATTAAAAAAAAAAAGTTGAATAGAAAAGAAAATTGAATAAAAATGGAAGTTGAATAAAAATAAAAATGGAAGTTGCATAAATTTAAAATTGAAGTTCATTCAAGAAACGACTATACCTTAACGATCTATTTGGAAATTAAATAAAAATGGAAGTTGAACGGAAAAGGAAATTGAATAAAAATTGAGGTTCAATAAAAATAAAAATGGAAGTTGCATAAAATTAACAATAAAAGTTCCTGGAAGAAACCACTATACCTTAACAATCTATTTGGAAATTAAATAAAAAAGGAAGTTGAATAGAAAAGGAAATTGAATACAAATGGAAGTTGAATAAAAATAAAAATGGAAGGTCATTCAAAAAACCACTATACCTTAACGATCTATTTAGAAATTAAATAAAAAAAAGGAAGTTGAATAGAAAATGAAATTGAATAATAATGGAAGTTGAATAAAAATAAAAATGAAAGTTGTATAAAATTAAAATGGAAGTTCATTCAAGAAACGATTATACCATAACGATCTATTTGGAAATTAAATAAAAATGGAAGTCTAATGTAAAAGGAAATTAAATAAAAATTGATGTTCAATAAAAATAAAAATAGAAGTTGTATAAAATTAACAAAAAAAGTTCATTCGAGAAACCATTATACCTTAACGATTTATCTGGAAATTAAATAAAAAAGGAAGTTGAATTGTAACGCCCTCAAAATAAACCCACAATCAAACATTCAAGACATGCTTAGACATAAGAGAAGTAAGCATAATTACATTTCATCAGAGTATTCATTACAAAATGTATTACATGTTGACGACAAAAGTAAATGCCCTATAGGATTACAAGTTTCCAAGTCAACACTTGGTTACAAAGAGAGAGTACTAACTCTACACAAAATGAGCCCTTGGCTTGACATACATATAATACAAAAAGGAAATCACAAAAAGATGTCCCAGCCACTAAGCCTCTCAAGCTACGTCCTTGGAGGTGGCATACTACCTGCACCTGAAAATGATGTCCCATATTGGGTGAGCCAACGCCCAGTAGAGATATGCTAAACATAATATGAGCAATAACTAAAACATTAGCATTTGATAAATGTTTAACTCACATAAATCAATTCATAACTCATTTCAATTATATGACACAAGTGTCCATGTTTCATTCCACTTTCCATTCCTTATCCAATTTCTCAATTCATAACTAAGGCTCAGAACCTGGCCAAACAATTTTAATGAGATTACATCTCATATCGACAGTACTTCCATTTCAATTGAGATAACGACTCAAATTAAACATTTCTCACTTCACAATAGATACACATAATTGTTGTATCAATCTCAAATAGAACACTTCCGTACTTCATATATGATACACAGATTTGCTGTATCAATACTTCAAATAGATACACATATTTATTGTATCGGTAGAGTCCATCCCCTATCTCCTCCCAAACAATATCCGGTTTAGAGGTCCATCCCTTATCTGCCCCAAAACCGTGGAGTACATCCCCTATCTCCTCCCACACAACACAATGTATATAAACGCATATCATATACATAATCAAATTAATACATAAAATTCATGTATTATATCAACCGCCATGTTCGATGACATATTCAATTGATTAGTTTTAATTTTCCTAATCATCATGCATTGTCTACAACAATCAAGACTATCCTCTACCGATAGCCCAAGCAGTTATTTCTAAACAGATAATAATTACATCCAACAGATGAATTATTAACAATTTCCAAGGTGAGTGATTAGTAATTCCAACTCCACCATTCTATCTCACAATGAGTCAATTTCATATTCTACAACTCAATTTCATATTTCCATAACATCCCCAAATTAATTATATAAATTAATTTATAACAAAAATTAGGGTTTTCTTCCCTCTTTCTCAACTTTGGCCCAAAGGCACAAATATCAACAACCAACAACAATACCATCACTTTAAGACCCAAATTACATATTTATGAGTCAAAATAATAAAACCCCTTTTTTCATACATTTGAAACCCTAACACCCAAAATTACCCAAATCAAACCATTTATACAAAAACTCAACATCTATGTTAAAGCACATAAGAATAAGTAGGAATCCCTACCTCAAATTTCGGAGCTCAACGGAGAAGATGATGAAAACTCAAAGTGCTCCAAATCAAGAAATTTTCGGATTGATAGGAAGCCCACACCAAGCTCTACACTTTTTGTAAAGGCTCAAGGGTAGGAGGTCACTCTAACTAGATCAATTCCTAGAGAGAAGTGAAGGTTTTAGAGTGAGGTGCTCTCAAATGGTGATTTTCGAAAAGTAAGAGAGAGAAAGGATGTTGAAAAGTGTTCCAAAAAGTGAAATCCCGAAGTGATATAAGAGTCGCCCCGCTCGAGCGTGGAAACCCCCGCTCGAGCGTCAGACACAGACTCACGCTCGAGCATGAAAATCGCCGCTCGAGCGTCGATTGCACACCTGCAGAAGTTTTGCAGATATGGTCCCCGCTCGAGCGGAGGAACAAAATCAAAGGGTCACGCTCGAGCGTTCAATCTCCCGCTCGAGCATACGAAGACCTACAATGAAAATACTGGGAGATGGAAATTCACGCTCGAGCGTCAAAATGCACGCTCGAGCGGAGAAGCAACAACAAAGGGCCCGCTCAAGCGTCAAAAGCCCCGCTCGAGCGTGAAGGCCAAATTCTGGGCATCAACTTTTGGTTCCAAAGCACAGCCAACCTATTTCAAACCTGCCCAACACAACCCAAGACTCAAATACAAAGAGCAAGGGAAGGAAATGAGAATGAGACAACAACACAACCACGGAACCAAGTCCGGAATACAATATACAAAGGAAAGAAAAACCGAGATCGCTAGATGAATAGAAAAGGAAATTGAATACAAACAGAAGTTGAATAAAAATAAAAATGGAAGTTCATTCAAGAAACCACTATACCTTAACGATCTATTCGGGAATTAAATAAAAAAGAAGTTGAATTGAAAATGAAATTGAATAAAAATGGAAGTTGAATAAAAATAAAAATGGAAGTTGCATAAAATTAACAATGGAAGTTCATTCAAAAAACCACTATACCTTAACGATCTACATGGAAATTAAATAAAAAAGAAAGTTGAATAGAAAATGAAATTGAATAAAAAAGGAAGTTGAATAAAAATAAAAATGGAACTTGCATAAAATTGAAAATGGAAGTTCATTTAACAAACCACTATACCTTAACGATCTATTTGGAAATTAAATAAAAAAAGAAGTTGAATAAAAATAAAAAAGGAGGTTGCATAAAATTAAAAATGGAAGTTTATTCAAGAAACCACTATACTTAACGATCTATTTGAAAATTAAATAAAAAAGGAAGTTGAATAGAAAAGGAAATTGAATAAAAATGGAAGTTGAATAAAAATAAAATGGAAGTTGCATAAAATAAAAAATGGAAGTTCATTCAAGGAACCACTATAGCTTAACGATCTATCTGGAAATTAAATAAAATAGGAAGTTGAATAGAAAAAGAAATTGATTAAAAATTGAAGTTGAATAAAAATAAAAATGGAAGTTGCACAAAATTAAAATGGAAGTTCATTCAAGAAACGACTATACCTTAACGATCTATTTGGAAATTAAATAAAAAAGGGAAGTTGAATATAAAATGAAATTGAATAAAAATGGAAGTTGAATAAAAATAAAAATGGAAGTTGCATCAAAATTGAAAATAGAACTTCATTCAAGAAACCGTTATACCTTAACGATCTATTTAAAAATTAAATAAAAAATGAGGTTGAATAGAAAGGGAAATTGAATAAAAATTGAAATTGGAGAAAAATAAAAATGCAAGTTCATTCAAGAAACCACTATACCTTAACGATCTATTCGAAAATTAAATAAAAAAGGAAGTTGAATAGAAAAGGAAATTGAATAAAAATTAAAGTTGAATAAAAATAAAAATGAACAGTTGCATAAAATTAGCAATAAAGTTCATGAAAAAGCACTGTACCTTAACGATCTATCTGGAACTTAAATAAAAAAAGCAACTCGAATAGAAAAGAAATTGAATAAAATGGAGTTGAATAAAAATAAAATGGAAGTTTCATTAAGAAACCACTATACCTTAACGATCTATTTGGAAATTAAATAAAATCAAGTTGAATAGAAAAAATAATGGATATAAAAATGGAAGTTGATATAAAATAAAAATGAAAGTTGCATAATATAAAATGAAAGTTCATTCAAGAAACCACTATACTTAACGATCTATTTGGAAATTAAATAAAAAAAGGAAATTGAATAAAAACGGAAAGTTGAAAAAAATAAAAAATGGACGTTGGATAAAATGAAAATGGAAGTTCATTCAAGAAACAGCTATACCTTAGCGATCTATTTGGAAATTAAAATAAAAATGGAAGTTGAATGTAAAAGGAAATTAAATAAAATTGATATTCAATAAAAATAAAGCAGAAGTTGTATAAAATTAACAAAAAAAGTTCATTCAGAAACCACAATACGTTAACGATCTATCTGAAAATTAAATAAAAAAAGGAAGTTGATATAGAAAAGGATATTGAATCCAAGCAGAAGTTGAATAAAAAAAATGGAAGTTCATTTAAGAAACCAGTATACCTTAACGATCTATTTGGAAATTAAATAAAAAAGGAAGTTGAATCGAAAATGAAATTGAATAAAATGGACGTTGAATAAAAATAAAAACGGAAGTTGCATAAAATTAACAATGGAAGTTCATTCAAAAAACCACTATAGCTTAACGATCTACATGGAAATTAAAGAAAATAGAAGTTGAATAAAAATAAAAATGGAAGTTGCATAAAATTGAAAATGGAAGTTCATTTAACAAACCACTATACCCTAACGATCTATTTGGAAATTAAATAAAAAAAGAAGTTGAATAAAAATAAAAAAGGAGGTTGCATAAAATTAAAAATGGAAGTTGATTCAAGAAACCACTATACTTGACGATCTATTTGAAAATTAAATAAAAAAGGAAGTTGAAGCGAAAAGGAAATTGAATAAAAATAGAAGTTCAATAAAAATAAAAATGGAAGTTGCATAAAATAAAAAATGGAAGTTCATTCAAGGAACCACTATAACTTAACGATCTATTTGGAAATTAAATAAAATGGGAAGTTGAATAGAAAAGAAATTGAATAAAATTGAAGTTGAAGAAAAATAAAAAATGGAAGTTGCATAATTTAAAATGGAAGTTCATTCAAGAAAGGACTACACCTTAACGATCTATTTGGAAATCAAATAAAAAAAGGAAGTTGAATAGAAAATGAAATTGAATAAAAATGCAAGTTGAATAAAATAAAAATGAAGTTGCATCAAAATTGAAAACGGAAGTTCATTCAAGAAACCGTTATACCTTAACGATCTATTTGGAAATTAAATAAAAAATGAAGTTGAATAGAAAGGGAAATTGAATAAAAATTGAAGTTGGATAAAAATAAAAAATGAAAGTGCATTCAAGAAACCACTATACCTTAACGATCTATTGGGAAATTAAATAAAAAAGGAAGTTGAATAGAAAAGGAAATTGAATAAAAATTGAAGTTGAATAAAAATAAAAATGAAAGTTGCATAAAATTAGCAATAAAAGTTCATTGAAGAAAGCACTATACCTTAACGATCTATCTGGAATTAAATAAAAAAGGAAGTCGAATAGAAATAGAAATTGAATAAAAATGGAAGTTGAATAAAAATAAAAATAGAAGTTGCATAAATTTAAAATGGAAGTTTATTCAAGAAAGGACTACACCTTAACGATCTATTTGGAAATCAAATAAAAAAAGGAAGTTGAATAGAAAACGAAATTGAATAAAAATGCAAGTTGAATAAAAATAAAAATGGAAGTTGCATCAAAATTGAAAATGGAAGTTCATTCAAGAAACCGTTATACCTTAACGATCTATTTGGAAATTAAATAAAAAATGAAGTTGAATAGAAAGGGAAATTGAATAAGAATTGAAGTTGGATAAAAATAAAAAATGAAAGTGCATTCAAGAAACCACTATACCTTAACGATCTATTGGGAATTAAATAAAAAAGGAAGTTGAATTGAAAAGGAAATTGAATAAAAATTGAAGTTGAATAAAATAAAAATGAAATTTGCATAAAATTAGCATAAAAGTTCATTGAAGAAAGCACTATCCTTAACGATCTAGTGGAATTAAATAAAAAGAAGTCGAATAGAAATGGAAATTGAATAAAAATGGAAGTTGAATAAAAATAAAAATGGAAGTTCATTCAAGAAACCACTATACCTTAACGATCTATTTGGAAATTAAATAAAAAATCAAGTTGAATAGAAAAAGTAAATGGAATAAAAATGGAAGTTGAATAAAAGTAAAAATGAAAGTTGCATAAATATAAAAATGGAAGTTCATTCAAGAAACCACTATACTTTAACGATCTATTTGGAAATTAAATAAAAAAGGAAGTTGAATAGAAAAGGAAATTGAAATAAAAACGGAAGTTGAATAAAAATAAAATGGAAGTTGGATAAAATGAAATGGAAGTTCATTCAAGAAACGGCTATACCTTAGCGATTTATTTTGGAAATTAAATAATAATGGAATTGAATGTAAAAGGAATTAAATAAAAATTGATATTCAATAAAAATAAAAGCAGAAGTTGTATAAAATTAACAAAAAAAGTTCTTCAAGAAACCACAATACGTTAACGATCTATCTGGAAAATTAAATAAAAAAGGAAGTTGAATGAAAAGAATATTGAATCCAAGCAGAAGTTGAATAAAAATAAAAATGGAAGTTCATTCAAGAAACCAGTATACCTTAACGATCTATTTGGAAATTAAATAAAAGGAAGTTGAATCGAAAATGAAATTGAATAAAAATGGACGTTGAATAAAAATAAAAACGGAAGTTGCATAAATTAACAATGGAAGTTCATTCAAAAAACCACTACAGCTTAACGATCTACATGGAAATTAAATAAAATAGAAGTTGAATAAAATAAAAATGGAAGTTGCATAAAATTGAATGGAAGTTCATTTAACAAACCTACCCTAACGATCTATTTGGAAATTAAATAAAAATAAAAAGGAGGTTGCATAAATAAAAAATGGAAGTTCATTCAAGAAACCACTATACTTGACGGTCTATTTGAAAATTAAATAAAAAGGAAGTTGAAGCGAAAGGAAATTGAATAAAAATAGAAGTTGAATAAAAATACAAATGGAAGTTGCATAAATAAAAAAAATGGAAGTTCATTCAAGGAACCACTATAACTTAACGATCTATTTGGAAATTAAATAAAATGGAAAGTTGAATAGAAAAAGAAATTGAATAAAAATTGAAGTTGAAGAAAAATAAAAATGGAAGTTGCATAAATTTAAAATGGAAGTTCATTCAAGAAAGGACTACACCTTAACAATCTATTTGGAAATCAAATAAAAAAAGGAAGTTGAATAGAAAATGAAATTGAATAAAAATGCAAGTTGAATAAAAATAAAAATGGAAGTTGCATCAAAATTGAAAACGGAAGTTCATTCAAAAAACCGTTATACCTTAACGATCTATTTGGAAATAAAATAAAAAATGAAGTTGAATAAAAAGGGAAATTGAATAAAAATTGAAGTTGGATAAAAATAAAAATGAAAGTGCATTCAAGAACCACTATACCTTAACGATCTATTGGGAAATTAAATAAAAATGAAGTTGAATAGAAAAGGAATTGAATAAAATTGAAGTTGAATAAAAATAAAAATGAAAGTTGCATAAAATTAGCAATAAAGTTCATTGAAGAAAGCACTATACCTTAACGATCTATCTGGAATTAAATAAAAAAGGAAGTCGAATAGAAATTGAAATTGAATAAAAATGGAAGTTGAATAAAAAGAAAAATGGAAGTTCATTCAAGAAACCACTATACCTTAACGATCTATTTGGAAATTAAATAAAAAATGAAGTTGAATAGAAAAAGGAAATTGAATAAAAATGGAAGTTGAATAAAAATAAAAATGAAAGTTGCAGAAATATAAAAATGGAAGTTCATTCAAAAACCACTATACCTTAACGATCTATTTCGAAATTAAATAAAAAATGAAGTTGAATAGAAAAGGAAATTGAATAAAAACGGAAGTTGAATAAAAATAAAAATGGAAGTTGCATAAAATTAAAATGGAGGTTCATTCAAGAAATGACTATACCTTAACGATCTATTTCGAAGTTAAATAAAAATGGAATTTGAATGTAAAAAGAAATTAAATAAAAATTGATGTTCAATAAAAATAAAAATAGAAGTTGTATAAAATTAACAAAAAAAGTTCATTCAAGAAACCACTATACTTTAACGATCTATCTGGAAATTAAATAAAAAAGGAAGTTGAATAGAAAAGGAAATTGAATACAAGCAAAAGTTGAATAAAAACAAAAATGGAAGTTCATTCAAGAAACTACTATACATTAACGATCTATTTGGAAATTAAATAAAAAAGGAAGTTGAATAGAAAATGAAATGGAATAAAAATAAAAATGGAAATTTCATAAATTAACAATGGAAGTTCATTCAACAACCACTATACCTTATGATCTACATGGAAATTAAATAAAAAGGAAGTTGAATAGAAAATGAAATTGAATAAAAAAGGAAGTTGAATAAAAAAAAATGGAAGTTGTACAAAATTGAAAATGGAAGTTCATTTAACAAACCACTATACCTTAACGATATATATGGAAATTAAATAAAACAGGAAGTTGAAAGGAAAATGAAATTGAATAAAAATGGAAGTTGAATAAAAATAAAATGGAAGTTGCATAAAATCGACAATGGAAGTTCATTAAAAAAATCACTATACCTTAACGATCTACATGGAAATTAAATAAAAAGGAAGTTGAATAAAAATAAAAATGGAAGTTGCATAAAATTGAACATGGAAGTTCATTTAACAAACCAGTATACCTTACGATATATTTGGAAATTAAATAAAAAAAGAAGTTGAATAAAAATAAAAAAGGAGGTTGCATAAAATTAAAAATGGAAGTTTATTCAAGAAACAACTATACTTGACGATCTATTTGAAAATTAAATAAAAACGGAAATTGAATAGAAAAGGAAATTGAATAAAATAGAAGTTGAATAAAAATAAAATGGAAGTTGTATCAAAATTGAAAATGGAAGTTTATCCAAGAAACCGTTATACCTTAACGATTTATTTGGAAGTTAAATAAAAATGAAGTTGAATAGAAAGGGAAATAGAATAAAAATTCAAGTTGGATAAAAATAAAAATGCAAGTTCATTCAAGAAACCAATATATCTTAATGATCTATTTCGAAATTAAATAAAAAAGGAAGTTGAATAGAAAAGGAAATTGAATAAAAATTAAAGTTGAAGAAAAATAAAAATGAAAGTTGCATAAAATTAGCAATAAAAGTTCATTGAAGAAAGCACTATACCTTAACGATCTATCTGCAACTTAAATAAAAAAGCAAGTCGAATAGAAAAGGAAATTGAATAAAAATGGAAGTTCATTCAAGAAACTACTATACCTTAACGATCTATTTGGAATTTAAATAAAAAATGAAGTTGAATATAAAAAGGAAATTGAATAAGAAATGGAAGTTGAATGAAAAAAAATGAAAGTTGCATAAATATAAAAATGGAATTTCATTCAAGAAACCACTATACCTTAACGATCTATTTGGAAATTAAATAAAAAAGGAAGTTGAATAGAAAAAGAAATTGAATAAAAACGGAAGTTGAATAAAAATAAAAATGGACGTTGGCTAAAATGAAAATGGAAGTTCATTCAAGAAACGGCTATACCTTTGCGATCTATTTGGAAATTAAATAAAAATGGAAGTTGAATGTAAAAGGAAATTAAATAAAAATTGATATTCAATAAAAATAAAAGCAGAAGTTGTATAAAATTAACAAAAAAAGTTCATTCAAGAAACCACAATACGTTAACGATCTATCTGAAAATTAAATAAAAAAAGGAAGTTGAATAGAAAAGGATATTTGAATCCAAGCAGAAGTTGAATAAAATAAAAATGAAAGTTCATTCAAGAAACCAGTATACCTTAACGATCTATTTGGAAATTAAATAAAAAAGGAAGTTGAATCGAAAATGAAATTGAATAAAAATGGACATTGAATAAAAATAAAAACGGAAGTTGCATAAAATTAACAATGGAAGTTCATTCAAAAAACCACTATAGCTTAACGATCTACATGGAAATTAAATAAAAATAGAAGTTGAATAAAAATAAAAATGGAAGTTGCATAAAATTGAAAATGGAAGTTCGTTTAACAAACCACTATACTCTAACGATCTATTTAGAAATTAATAAAAAGAAGTTGAATAAAATAAAAAAGGAGGTGCATAAAATTAAAATGGAAGTTCATTCAAGAAACCACTATACTTGACGATCTATTTGAAAATTAAATAAAAAAATTAGTTGAAATAGAAAAGGAAATTGAATAAAACAAAGTTGAATAAAAATAAAAATTGAAGTTGCATAAAGTAAAAATGGAAGTTCATTCAAGGAACCACTATAGCTTAACGATCTATTTGGAAATTAATTAAAATAGGAAGTTGAATAGAAAAAGAAAAATGAATAAAATTGAAGTTGAAGAAAAATAAAAATGGAAGTTGCATAAAATTAAAGTGGAAGTTCATTCAAGAAAGGACTACACCTTAACGATCAATTTGGAAATGAAATAAAATAAAAGCTGAATAGAAAAAGAAATTGAATAAAAATTGAAGTTGAATAAAAATAAAATGGAAGTTCATACAAGAAACGACTATACTTAACAATCTATTTTGGCAATTAAATAAAAAAGGGAAGTTGAAGAGAAAATGAAATTGAATAAAAATGGAAGTTAATAAAAATGAAAATGGAAAGCTGCATCAAAATTGAAAATGGAAGTTTATTCAGGAAACCGTTTATAACCGTAACGATTTATTTGGAAATAAATAAACAATGAAGTTGAATAGAAAGGGAAATTGAATAAAAATTGAAGTTGGATAAAAATAAAAATGCAAGTTCATTCAAGAAACCACTATACCTTAACGATCTATTTCGATATTAAATAAAAAGGTAGTTGAATAGAAAAGGAATTGAATAAAAATTGAAGTTGAATAAAAATAAAAATGAAAGTTGCATAAATTAGCAAAAAAAGTTCATTTGAAGAAAGGTCTATACTTAACGATCTATCTGGAAATTAAATAAAAAAAGAAGCCGAATAGAAAAGGAAATTGAATAAAAAGGGAAGTTGAATAAAATAAAAATGGAGTTTATTCAAGAAACCACTATACCTTAATGATCTATTTGGAATTAAATAAAAAATCAAGTTGAATAATAAAAGGAAATTGAATAAAAATGGAAGTTGAATAAAAATAAAAATGAAAGTTGCATAAATATAAAAATGGAAGTTCATTCAGGAAACCACTATACCTTAACGATCTATTTGGAAATTAAATAAAAAAGGAAGTTGAATAGAAAAAGAAATTGAATAAAACGGAAGTTGAATAAAAATAAAAATGGACGTTGGCTAAAATGAAAATGGAAGTTCATTCAAGAACGGCTATACCTTTGCGATCTATTTGGAAATTAAATAAAAATGGAAGTTGAATGTAAAAGGAAATTAAATAACAATTGATATTCAATAAAAATAAAGCAGAAGTTGTATAAAATTAACAAAAAAGTTCATTCAAGAAACCACAATACGTTAACGATCTATCTGAAAATTAAATAAAAAAGGAAGTTGAATAGAAAAGGATATTGATCCAAGCAAAAGTTGAATAAAAATAAAAATGGAAGTTCAATTGAAACAAGAAACCAGTATACCTACGATCTATTTGGAAATTAAATAAAAAGGAAGTTGAATCGAAAATGAAATTGAATAAAAATGGACATT